>JAOXYM010000014.1:8432869-8449397 GCA_028567055.1 Leptatherina wallacei | reverse complement strand
ATAATAATAATAATAATAATAATAATAATAATAATAATAATAATAATAATAATAATAATAATAATAATAAAAAATCAATTTAAAAAAAACCTTCAGCCTGATGGAGGTCTCAAATCCCAAATCTACTCTTAAGCGTGGCAAGAAAAAAAATACAGGACATTAAAATGTGACAGATTTAAAGTGTGACACTAAATAACTTGATTCAAAGCCGCTCAGGAAAAAATGATTTACGTAGCTACGTTGAATACTTCTAAGGCCGAACTTTTGGGGTATTCAGGGTATCCTAATAATAGCTTATTGATAATTGAAGTTTTGCAAGTTTGATAGGGGCAATTCAATAGGTAAACATAAGGATGTTCAAAAGGAATAAATATCCCTTTAACTGGATTTTATTGTACACATGTGCAGGGCAGATTTGCAAACGTACCTTTTCTCTCCACTAGGGCTGCTCTCTGCTCAACTCTGTTTTGTTTGAGGGATCCTATGATGGGAAAGTGCGTGAAGCTTAGGCTCAGGCTGGACTAGCCATGGTGTTGTTGATGTAAGAACCAATTGTGTCGATTAAGTAAGTATCGTTGGCTACTAATGTTAGGTGCCTTTGTAATTATGTTTGTTGGACAAAAACACTGAACACAAACCCTTATTTAGTTGTCAATGACGTGTAGTGTGGCGAATTTTGTCTTTACGCTTGTGGAATCGGGACCTTTCTGGCTAGCTAACTATGAAGTTAGCGTCTTCCTTAATGTGAGTTTGTCGTGAACAGAGCTAAAGTTAGCTTTCAACTACATTGCTTGTTGTTATGACGCTTACAACAGTTACAACATATAGGAAACTTTGTTGTAATAATTTTAACTGTGCTATCAGCTACTATAACGTTAAAATATTAACACTGGTGTAAAACAGAATTTTAGGTTAGCTTCTTAAAGTTAGCTTACATTGTAAAAGTTAGCTCAGAGTATGGTACTTGTTTAGCTAGCAGTGGTGTTAGCCCGGGGATATCGCAGCAATAGTTAACGTCACTGTCGGGACACATTGCATCAAGCGACTAATCTTACGTTAAGAAATGACTAGTGATCTGTATTTCAAATGAAAACCACGTTTGCATTGGTTTTACAATCTATTTTTCACACTTTTTCTTCTCTTTAGGTTGTTGTCTTCGATGGTATAGCCTGCTAACATCAATGTTAGCAATTAGCCTGCTCGGGTAAATGCTTTGCTCTAGAATGGACCTGTTGAACTCTCAGTTCCTGGACAAGATGAACAATAACATTGGGAGACTGCACTACGATGGTGGGTTTACCATTTCTTTTTTGTTTAACGTAGTTTAAAAAAAAAACTAACAGTGATGAATGTCTAAATCAAGTTATCAATATTTATAAATGATGCTAAATATTTAAATGATGGTAAATGTTTGGTGCAGTTTCTTCAAATCTGAATCATTTTATGTGGCATGTTAGAAACTGTGTACATGATATGACATGCACCTACAATCTATTTACTTAAAGGCAGAAACTACCTCGAAAATGTGTCTTTTTCCACAACTGTATTTGAAATATGTTGAGATGTAATTTCCAGAATACATTCTAATGGTTAGGTGTAATCATAGTCAAAACATACTTTATTTTTTTGTTACGTTTTGTTTTATTTAGTGAAAAATTGAGATTTCTTTTCCTAATAATTTCAACTGTAATTATAATTATTCTTCCCTCTCCTGTACTTCACCCTCTGTTTCCTGTTTTTGGATTGAGGTGAAATTTGGGGAAAAAACATTTTGAAAGCACTCTTCCCCCCCTTTCTTTTAGATTTTGGACTTTTTGAAAAAAATATTTTGTCGTTGAAAGATCAGACTATGCATTTGAGCATTTATTTTGCATCTTTTTTTCTTTTAAAAAAACCCCATACATTTATGCAAATTAGTGCATCCTATTAAGTAAAAGGAGCCACTTCATTTTAAAGTCATCTTAAATTTTTTACCCTCTTCATCTGTCCTGTATCCCTTTTTTAAAAGTTCCATGTACTCCCAAACAATAACAGTATCTATCAGAGAAGTTCCCATATTTGTTTCTGTAAGATTTAATCTTAAACCTGTTCATGGCCAGTGAGTACTTCAGGAACACTTGAATGAAACAAAAGGATTTTGCAAGGAAATCCACTACGTGACACTGTATGAAATTTGATTGGTCATATTATTTCATTTGGTCCTGCAATCTCATTTTAGTCCCCAGATAATTGCTCATTTGACACTTTTGATCAAAATTATTTCCAGAAATTAACTCTGAACACTAAACAAAGCCATTAGAAAAAAATAAAAATTAATATAAAAAAAAAATAAATAAAGTTTAATCACATACCTAATTAGGTATGTGAACTGTCTAATATGGATCAGAATTTTGTATTTCCATAATATATTCGGTTGCCATAGCCTTGAGTTATCTCGTGTTTTGCAAGAAATTTCTCCACAAATTATTTCTGACCAGAATAATAGATAAATGCTTTCAGTGTTCATTTGTTGATATTTAATTATTTGTTTGATATTTATGTTTGTACATACAGAAGTGTTAAAAATGTGATTCTTCCTGTATGGTGAGGTTTTATACGTTTTTTATTGAACAACTTGCCAGTCATTTTTTAAATATTTTGTTTTGCAATAACTTGAATGAAAGGTACTATTTAGATATGGATGGATAGATATAACATGCACTGTGCGGATTAGTGCTTTTTCTTTTTTTCCCTTGTGTGGACCAACATGCCAGATAAGTAAGGCTCATAACAGGTCCACATTTTAAAAACAGTTCATCATTCACCAGTGGGAGTCAGGGTTTTGGTACAGTTCATTTCAAAAGTCTTTAATTATAATTTTGTATCAAATCTGTTAAGCCACAGTTGTGCTTTATGGTCAACATGGAGTCATGTGCTGGTAATTACATTTGATATAAAACTAACTAAATCATTTTTCACTGCCGGCCTTTTCCCACAGACGAATCCAGAATGCCCTCCCTGTCTACTGCTATGTCTACCATAACCGGGCCTCCTCAACACTGCCCAAGCAAACGAAAGTATGGGGAAGAACAAATGGAAGACAGAATCAGCTGTGATGATGACCACATGACCAAAACAAGCAGACTTTTTCCTACTCAGCTGTAAGTGCATTTTTGGCTGCATTCACCCTAGCTCTTCTGGTTTGAATCTTAGTTTGTTTGCTTGGAGAGTCCAGTCCATTTGAGGATGTGTAAATTCGCAAACAAACTGTGATGCAGAGCAAAGACACAAACTCTGGTCTGCCTATAAACGTAAGTCTCAGTCCGCTCAAGTGAACCAAATACAGGAAACGGACTACAATGCAAAGGGTATAGTAGATTTAATGTAGGGGATTGTGGGTAAACACAACCAAAACATACATGTGTGCAGGTTAATAGCCTCTGGCCAGGAGACCTGGAATGAACCTGGTAAAAGTTCTGATAGAAATATGATCAACCCAACGCTGCTAGGTTTTGATGGAGCTCTGTGTTTTTCTCTTACATAATAGAAGTTTTCGTCTTTGTTGTATGTCTCCTCTTCTCCTTCAGTAATTCTTGGTGCAGCGCAACTTCTGGCAGAGGCCGGGAATACGTTATTTAAAAACGTCTGGTTGGTTTGAGTTAGTGCAGCGTTAACGCAAACTTGGTTCAGAAGAATGTTGCAATCCCCAACTGAGCCGAGTTCCCAACCAAGTCTAGTGGACTATCCTTGTGACAGTACACCCTTAGAGACTTTAAATTACTCTCCTTTGCCAGCATGATGACATCACTGCATTGGTGTGTAAAGTTTTACTCCAGGGATTGGCAAAGTTGGCCATCAAGGGCTGCAGTCCTGCTGGTTTCAAATGTTTCCTGCTGCAGCACAACTGAGTTACATTGATGGGTCATCATGCTTGAGCAGAACTTGACAACAAGATGTTGAAGAGGGCATTTGAATCAGGTGTGTTGGAGCAGGGAAGCAGATAAAACATGCAGGACTGCGGCCCTCGAGGACCGAGATTGCCCATCCCTGTTTTACTCATTCTAAATAAATGTATTCATTTTTGATTACGTTGCAAGAGACATGCCATTGCATACAATTCAGTCTTTTATACTGCATGTCAAAACCATGTTTCCCATTTGGGAGAGTGGAAACATTAGAAAAACATTAGAAAAAATTTATACATATTTTAATCTAATGAATGCCTCAAATATTTGCACAGTGTCTCTTTAAAATTTGCACATTTGTTCAGACTGTTCAAATCACTTTTTTTTAGTTGGATAAATACTATAAGCCGCCATCTCACTCCACAGCAGTAGATTTAATTATGGTATTGTTTGCTCCTTTAAACCAGAGGATATAGAAAACTTTCTTTTCTAATCAATTCATTGACTGGATGAGTACTTAACTCAACCTCATTGTCAAAAACTCCAAACATTCCCTGTATACATTCCCTTTAGCAGGGAGAACAGTTGCACACTGAAAAAGCCAACCCCAGTTTACACTCCATGCTATAATGGTTACATAAACATGCAACTGTTCAAATATAAATTGTGTATGAAGATATAAAGCTGTGTGATATATTTGTTTTTTTATTTCTTTTATGAAGGGCCCGTCCCTCTTCAGGAGACAATTGTAATGAGCACTGGAGCCTCAGCCATAGTCCTGTGGAGCATATGACTTCTTCTTCTAATGGTATCCATGGGAACCACCTGTATGCATCCATTTCTGGCTACGATGTAGACCAGCCTCTGGCTCTGACTAAAAGCGGCCATGACATCGGACTCAGCAAAATAGCGAGGTCTGTCATTGGTGGCGCAGTGGAACGGCAGCAGGTATGAGAACATCTAATTATGTTCACATAGTTAAGAATAAAAATGCCATGGTGTATGTATAATTAAGTGTGTGTGTGTGTGTGTGTGTGTGTGTGTGTGTGTGTGTGTGTTGTGTAAATTGTAATACAAGTGTAGCAACACAGGTAAATGCAGATGCATAACTTTATATAAATTTATGAAAGGTGAGGTTTTTTTTGTACTGCCTTTAAAGTTGTTTTAGACTCCTATCTCATATTGAAATTGTAATTTTGCTGTCTGTAGAGTTGTCTTTTAAAGGAAAGCAGAACACGGGGTTTTCAGTGATGAGAGATTTTTTTCAAGCATTTGTTTTCAAATCTTGGGTACTGTGACGATCAGTTCAGAGGCTTTGTGCGCGTCATATCTCACTGTACGCTATTTACTGATTTGGTATCTCATACCAGTTTTTTCTTCTTGCAGAATCGTCCCTCAGTTATTACGTGCGCACCAGCAAGCAACCGAAATTGCAACCTGTCACACTGCCATATGAATGGCTGTAATCCCAGCCCATCTACTGATCAGAGAAAAACCAACGGTAAGCCTTCAAAATGTTGTTTAATCTAATAATTATACACAGCAGCTGGTGGCAACATTAAAACTACTAACAGGTTAAATTAATAATACCGATAGTTGCATTACTGTAGTGCCTGCAATATGATGGGGTGTGTTAGGTTATGGTTAGTCAGTTTTAAAGTTGATGTGTTGAAAAGAAACAAATGAATTGACTCAGAGGTCACAGTGATGGCTGAATGAATGGAACAGGGAATCTGCAAATTATCAGATTTAGTAGGTTTTGTATACACAGGTTGATACTGGCAAAATAGCTACGTGGCCATTGAGGCCGCAGTTTTTTCATTAGATTTCCCCCCCACACATATTTCCACCTATATTTGGTAATTTAACACTACACAATGAAACAAATTCTGTACCAATAACTGAGTCAATGAATAACAATGCGCTTTTTTGTCACCAGCTTTTGAAATTGAGACCTTTTACGGAGCAAAAATGGAAACAATACATTTTTTGAAAACTGTGGCAGGGTACATGAAATTAAACTTGAAGAACTACTTTATCAATCCCAGAAGGAAATTGTGAAATACAGAAGAGAGCCCACTGCTCTCCAGTAAATCTTGTGGTGGGTAAAATACAGAAGCTAATTTCTCAAACTAGATTAATAAAAGAGAAATTATTATTAACTGCCTTTAAGTTCCCCATATACAATAGCTACAGTATATAATGATCAAATCCAAACATGCTAACATTTACATTGTGTATTATTGTGGATTTTTTTTTCTTAACCCCAAAATGAATGTCAGTAATACTTAGCCAACATTTATGCCAGGTTTCATGCTTGAAGAGCAGAGATTGTCAACTTTGTCTTATGAAATATTCTATTTTTAAAATACCCCATTATACATTCTATTATTTGAAGTTTGAAATAAATCATTTGTTCAGCTGCTTTCTTTTTTTTTATTTTTGGAAGAATCATAAAACTGTAAAACGTTTTTGTGCTAAAATTACATGCTTTGTAATAACCATGATGTTGGTCTTCTTCCTTCACACACATTGTATTATAGCTAACGCTGTATGTGACCCTGTGATTGAGGAGCACTTCCGTCGCAGCCTTGGAAAGAACTACAAAGAGGCAGAACCGGTGTCCAACTCAGTGTCCATCACAGGTTCTGTGGATGACCACTTTGCAAAGGCGCTGGGTGATGCTTGGCACCAGATCAAAGCCAGGGGTGGAGGCCACCAAACTCCAGAGGCTGACCAATGAGTCAGAAGAGAGCAATCATCATAATAGCTTTCTCAGTGAGTTTGTATGAGAGTGGAGAATGCCTGCTCTTATTTCTTGCCAAGAATCAACTTCCCTTAGCCAAGAACAGTGTAAGACATATGGTGCTCGCATAGGTGGTTCACTTGTGGACCTCGAGGTCAACCTTTTAGAACACTCGGCTCAGATTTGTGATTGGAAATGGGCAAATTTCTGTCGTGGATGAAAAACTAAATGTAATATTGTGGTTGGTTGTGGAAAAACTGTACAATCATAGGCTTTACTTTGGGATGATAATGAGATTTACAAAGCAGGCAGTCGTCAACTTGAGCTCCTCTTTCACCTGCCTTTCATCTGTCTTGATAGCCAAAGATATTTCCTGCCTTCTTCATCAACATGTAAGCCATAGATTTAGTCTTTATTTTTGCTCAAAAATCACACTGCTTATAAATCTATATTACTTGAAAATGACAACCAGGTCTCATTTGCACTATTATGTTTCTGACCGTTGAGGTAGCAGGTTACCTGCTTCAGTTGGAGCTAATGTGTTAAAAATGCAAGGCTCTGGTCCCCCTGCTTTCTGAAGACACTAAAACTGTCATCATTATGATGCTGAACTGGACGTATCCACTGTTTAATAATTTTAGTTTAGCTGTTTATAAATTCACTGTGGCTGATTTACTTAGTACACTAATACCAATCATAGATGATATCTCTAACTAAAAAGCATGTTTCAGATAGCTGGTTTCTATTACAAACCTTATTCTATACTATATATTTACTCAGAATTTATTTTTATCTGTAACATTTTAGAAATACTCACTGCTGGTACAGTTGTACTCAATATATTTTTTGTATCTGGTTTTCATTACTATATGTAGGTGTATATCTTAGCATCCATCTACAAATTGCAGCCTCTGGCAAGGTTGTCTTGAATGCAGTTAAATAGACTGCATTACGTTTGTTACTTTGCGGAGCTGGATGCTGTAGCTTTACACATGACTGAAAACGGCTAAAATTCATCTGTAGCACAGTTTATTAGCAGTGGTTTATTTATTCTCAACATGTTGATTGTTTCATGTTGACATAGCTAAATGTAGAGAAAACAGAAGTCTTACCTTTGATGTGTTCCTAATGGGGAGGGTTTCTCCAGTGCTTCACTGACAAGCAAGTTGATTTCAATTAAAACTTTTAAATTTAATAGACATGCACCATGGGTAGGCTTAGTGTTAGAGTTGGCATCAACATTCCCCCGCTGCTTTTTGATACTAAGCAGTCACTTCAGTTGTGTTTAGGAAGTACTGTTACAAGTGTGCCTGTATTTTTATTTTAGGTAAGTCATGTCATGGTGTGAAATGCCAAATTCTCCTTCATAAAGGAGAAAAGGCTGAACTAAAAAACTTTTTATGCAGTCGAGTTTGTTAAATCTTCCCTTTTTTTAAATAATTCTTGTGTAGTAGCGTTACCTATTTGGCAACACTGACATTTGTTATTGTAAAGACAGAGGTTTTTTTTTCCCCCTTTCTTTTTTGTCAATTAACTGTTTGCAAAAACACAAGTTTGTATAAATATTCATCAGTTTTTAAGTTGTCTCACTCTGTCCTGTCTTTGTATTTTATTTTACACATCTAAGACTATCATTGCGCCGTGCGGAATGATCATAGATATTTTGTTTCTGTTCAGACTAGTGTACTCAGAGTGGAGCCATGTGTTCATTTTTAATGGCTGACTATTTTTCCCATGATTGTTAGTTGATTAATAAGTGCAGGAACACACCCGTTTTTTCATCAGACTTTCTTCGTGCAGTGTCAGAAAGGTTTTTGTAACGGTTTAAAGAGTTTAAGCATTTCTGTGTGTAGTGGTTGGGGATTGACATGGGATCTGCTTGTTTGACACAAGTAGAGTTTTCACTAATGTGTTTTGGGATATTAGGCCGTTATTTAATTTCTGTAGTTAGACTCCCTGTATCTCAAAGGCTGTTTGCATAAAGTTCTTGCTTCAAGAATAATCATTGTTGGAAACATAAAACATTTATCCACTTTTGTCCTTAATTCTCTGGAAGAAAATACCACTTTTTTGTACTTACATCTCTTCCAAATAAACTTGTAATTACTATCCTTGCATATTTCATGTCTTTCTTTTTACTAGACCAGGTTCAGTGCACTAAACACGCACTGGATTAAATATTAGTAAAAGTCAACCAAAGAAGTTAAAACATCCTAAGAAATGTGCATGTATGAAAATGCATTAAACTCTAAATAAGTATTTATTGTTTTTGGTGTGGCGTTGCAGTTGATCCAGGTAAATCCTTAATTTAGCCCCTGAACTGAAAAAGATCTTTCTCTTTTTTCTTAAAGAAATCTAATTGTCAGTACATAAGAGATGCTGAAATTAGTCCTCAGCATTTGATCCATAGTTACATTTTCACTAGAAGCAGTGAGCTGCCATTTTCTAGTACTTAGATTTTGTTTTATCTAAGCACAAATGTTTGATTCTATAATGGGTCTAAACTTAAAGATGAACGTTTTATCAGTTTATGTGAGAAGTTAAGCAAATGTGTTATGAGTTCTGCAGACACGGGCTGTTTGCTGATGTGACACATTTAGGCATAAAAGCTGAAATGCTGTATAATCAGTAAAATTGTAAACATGTTTGAACTCTGATCATAATACAACTCCTTTAGAACAAAACAACATTCACTACTTGATTTTTACCTGACACTTGTGTCCACCTCTACAGAGTTAATTAATCATTATATTAATTTGACTGTTTAAAACATAAAAGTCCAAGGAATAAACATTTCTCCTTGTAAAATTGATCCACAAATTGTTATAAGAAGTTATGTCTGATATTTACCAAAGAGAAACCCTGATTTCTCAACTTTGTTCATTAAATCTGTTCAGTTTTTGTTCCCGAAAGTCCATACTTATTTGATGTCATGGCCCATGGCCCCATGACATGTAAATCTAACTGTGATCCCGCCTAGATGATTGGATGACAAATTAAAAGGGGCATGAGATGTCCTAAATGCTCCACTCACCATCTGTTAGGATCTGAGTCAGTTGTGGCTGGCAAGCTAGTGATTTTTACAGCGTACATGTGGATGCAACTTTCAATGAAAAGAATTAAGAAGTTATTGTTACACCTATGAAGTCTTATCTGGCTTGTGTAAACTAAAGGCAGCTTCAGAGCTTGATGAACTATATCTCTGGTTGATTTTCAACATTTGTGTGCTCCTTTCCCTTTTGCCTTTCCAAATTATTTAAAGCAGGGATATCAAACTCAAGTCCTGGAGGGTGACTGTCAAGATTTAGATGCTTCCCTGTTCCAATACACTTCATTCAAATCAAATTAATCTACCATTCATTAATTTGAGTCAGTTGTGTTGAAGCAGTAAAACATCTTAAACCTGCATGACAGTTGCCCTCAAAGACAAGAGTTTGACATCCCTTATTTCAAGAGACACTACGAATTCCACTGTTTAAGCTGTGCGTCTGACTCATTTTGATGGCACACTGACATTTATCATGCACACTCCTGGGGCTGTCATTGCCCTGCAGCATCCTGAGGCTGTGAAACTGCACAATACAACTTTTTTTTCCCAGCAAGGGAAGAGACAGGATGCAAGATGGATGCTGAATTTACCTGCCTTTAGGGGGCGCCAAAGTACAAAAATCTGCCAAAGTTCAGTAGTGTGGCTTTAATGTCCCTGACCAGGGCTACTCAATTCTGTCAATATATATATAAACTGTAAATGAGGAGCAAGGAATACTGTGCAAAATATCTTTAATAAGAAGTAGCTGGTGACTTCCCTTGGACATTACATCTGCAGCCTCTTTGTGCTTAGTAGACCATAAATTCTATTTTTTTGGTGTTATGGTGACAAAAAACTCTATTATTAGACTATAACTATTTGAAAAATCCATGAGAAGAGGAAAAACTTGTGATTGTTTTCACAAAAGCAATGGGAATGGGATTAAATGAGTGTCTTAGATCAGCTGGCTTCTACTTTTCTACCAGCAGATGGCAACATTACACTGCCCTTCAAATTCCTACAAATTCCTCAGTCCCTGGAGATCAAACAAAGCATAAAAATATTGATATGATTGCTTTAGCCTTGATCTACTAGTAGATGGAAAATAGGTCTAAAAGTGAGAACATGTTGGTTTCATGTTGAGTGCAAATGTATAGCTGTGCCCCAACATGGCATCAGAGCCAGACTCTTGTGTTCACCGACCGTTTTTGGATTCTATAGTGTGTATTGGAAACATTGTGCTGGATTGGTATTCTCAAATTTCAGGAGAATAATAGAATCTTTAAAGGCCAAATGAAAATGTAAATGAATGTATCCTCACTACAATTTGGTGGATTTAAATTTTGAGAGCACCATTCATCACAAATCTTTCAAGCAGAAAAGAACAATCTTTTTTTTTTTTCTTTCTTTTTGGTTGCTCTTGCTCTCACCCCTTGGGCTCAGATCTGCTAAAAGCCCCCTCCAACAGACCACTGCCTCCATAAGATTAGACCCAGCCATTCAGCAACCACAATGCCCCTGCTGCTGTTGCTGCACCATGCCTTCCAAGGAAGCCCGCTCTTGTGGGATTATGAAGAAGAGATCCACATTTTCCAGCCAGCTCAAAACCAATTTCATATCCTTGCATAGACACACGCGGGCTCACACGCAAATATCAGGCCACATCGGTAGTCGACACGAAACTAGTGTCTTAATCAAGATGACACTTCAGGGTCATGCCAAATTCGGCTTGGCCTCTTCAATGTGTGAAGGCCACAAGGAGCATGACATCTGTGCTTGCAATGGAGGACTGGTCTCTCGGTTGCTGCCTCCTGTTATTTCTCTAACAGGATGGGCTCGGCTGCTTTCAGACATAGTCAAGACACACATATGTCAAACATTGTGGTCTCTCGCCTACGTAAAAGAAATGAACCAATGAGAACAGTTTAGCACAGTGCACTCTGGCCACAGTAAGGAGTAAAAAATGAATCCAATTGGATAAGTGTATTATTTAACTACAGGCTAAATGGGAAAAGTGGCCCTTGCAGTGTTCACACATGTTGGCTCACATATTGCGCATATGTTGGCCTGTGCAAATGGATGATAGAGATCTCATTCATTCGTTTGCATAATTTCAAATTTGTTGTGCCTGAATAGAATCCAAGGCTGCACCCCTATCTACAACATCCACGGGTGCACAATGTCCTGGGAATTTGCATTATTGCCCGTAGATTATTTGAACATCATCAGCAACCCCCCCCCAAACCCCCCTACCCCTAACCCCTCCTCTTTTTCTTATTTCTGTAGCTCTCTGCTGTGAGGATGCACACACATCCTTGGGCAAGAGAATCTAAAATAGATCATACGAACAACTGGAGTAGATGCACAGGCACAGGAAGCAGCTCACGGGCAGACTTGAGTCATGCTGGCAAGATCATGCACCCTGAGCTGACAGCCCTACACACCCGATTACCAAGCATGTCACTTCCAAAATGCAGCTGTAGCCTCACTATAGGTTGCAAACAAAGAGCAGAAATATTGAGATCCAATGCACAGGTGCTTATAAACAACTTTGGAATATGGTGTGGATTAAATGCAGGGTTGTTCGTACTTTAAGAAAGACCTGATGTACGTCTCTGGCTCAGGCAATAGTGGCTCATTCAATGTGTCATGTGGACTGCTGGCAATGGCATAACCTTTGCAGAGGGAAAGGAAGACAACACGGTCACTCTGGATAACAGTCTTGCAATGAACAGAAACAGACCCTGTCAGGCCATTTCAACATCAGTTTTCAGCTGCACACCACTACAATCACAGTCTACCAATTGCTCTTTGCCTTTTCCTCACTTCTTCATTCCATCAGTTAAGACATCTCCTTCCTTATAAGGGTCTCTTGTGTGACCAAGCATGCAGCATAGATTTGGCAATATACTATTTATACACTTCTCCTTTACATACTTCAACAGTATGATGCATGAGGCTGTGTCAGCTTTATCTTTGTCCTGTTTGGTTGAAAAAATCTGGCTAGAAGTATCACCGTATGGTGCTTGACATAGCTAGTGACTTCCCACTGTTATAGTTGGCTAAAATGCCATGCTATTATATATTATTGATTTGTTAATGATTGATTTAAAGGGCCATCTGGTGCAAAATAACATGACTGTGCTTCTGTTTTGTTGTTCCTTTTAGATAATGAATTACTTCCAATTAGGTCATACAAATTAAGGGGTACTATTTCTCGTGCCCCCCCACAAATTAGGACCTTGTGCAATTATTGAACTTTCCTTGCTTTACAGAGGGAAGAAGGGATGTGTATTGAGAGTGTGTTCTGGGCAGTGAACAGCAGATAGATGTTTGAACCATTACTAAGAGGCATTCTAATGTCTCATTATGAAGCTTGTTAGAGACAACATTACAGCTGCTTGACTGAGCAGCCTTAATAAGGAAAGTGACCCAACACCAATATGAGCAGCAACGTTTTTCCTCTCACAGCCATCTACTGATGTCTTCCAAGGCCCTATCTTTTTCCTCTAGCCTGTCTGCCTACCCCCCTTTTGCCACAGCACCCCACCACCATCACCACCACCACCACTACCACTCCCCCCTGTGTGTTTGGCAGTCACACAGTTGGCCATGTGTGTGCTGAAGACGTTACATAATGCCCTCCTTTTACTGCACTCCAGATCAAAGAGAACAATCCAGCATAGAAAAATCGCTCCTTCCTTCTCTCCCACCATTACATTATTTTATCAGACTTCAGTACCTATAGACTGTACAGTAGACTGCATTATAATCAGCTTCAGCATTCCCCTTCATGTTGAAAACCAAACAGAGCAAATGGGGAATGATCTCACATTTACTGCAAGAAAAAAAAAAGGTTAGGCAAGATAGGCAGTGCTTTGTTACACACACACATGCTATAATTCCAAAAGGAAGATGTCCATTTCATTTTTTTATAAACAGAAAAATATAACTTAAATCAGTGTCTTCACAAATTTCTGACTTTGACAATTCAACCTCACTCTGTTATTGGCACATTTTTTCATACACACACACACACACACACACACACACACACACACACACACACACACACACACACACACACACATATATATATATATATATATATATATCCTCAAAAAAGAAAAAAAGCTGATGCAACTATGATGAAAACATCTCTCCAGAAGGTTTTCCATTCAATTTCTTGCTGAAATCTCTTGTTATGTTTCTTAAGATTCATCTACATATGCTCACTCGCATGCAGGATGGAAGCTGCCATACAAAGGGAAGCAAACAACTTCTTTTTCATGGTAAAACAATGTTTTTTATTAAGGGGAAGAAACAGCCTTGTGGAGAGAAAGACCAAGAGTGCATCAAATGCTGTCAGAGAGGCCTGGCCTGTTCACAACCTTGTGAGGATTGGAATAATGAGTGTGTGCAGGAGGGACATTTACCTCCAATGCCAAATATAAGAGGCGCAATATGGGAGAAACACTTCAGGTGTAATACAGTTCTTTATAAGAACCCCACAGGATGTTACATTTAGGGCAAATTGGCTGCATACATGGCTGTCTCTGACTGTCTAACTATCCCTGCAATGAATCTTTGCTAATGTAGAAGCATTTTATTCCCTCCTAAACCTCCTGATCAGCAACAGTCCATTCCCCCCTCCCCCTCCTGTTATGGAGGATAGTTCACTGGTCTAAGGGAGTGACTAGGTTATCTCTGGCCCTCAGCCAGGGGGGACTGAACAGGTGAACCAGGAATAAAAGCATCTTTAGGACACAGCACATACTTGCAGTGGTCCAGATTCCAGAACTGACTGAGAGCTGTGTGGCTGCAGCATCAAATGAATTGTGGGGGAATGGGAGAGGGCAAGGCTTCAGAGTAGGTTTGCCGTTCAAACTGTTATCGCACCTGACAGTGTCTGGTTCGGGATCCAGTGGTGCACGCGGCATACGTAAGCGGCTGGTCATCTGTTAGGCAGAGTGATAGGGTGTGACGTGTCACACGCCACATTAGGCTCTGCCAGCGGATGTGTTTGACAGATCACAGAAACTTCATTCCCGCATAATGCTTTGCTTCCACTCAAATTGTCAGACCTACTCCACAGGCTCAAATGTGGGATTTTTAATGATATAATACTGATTTTAACTGTAACTTCAACCTTGATTGTTGCTTTTTTTAAAAATGGAAATTGGATGAGAAATGCCAACAAATAATTATCTGTAAAGTTATTTTTAACAGATTTTTCAGTTTATGATTTTAAAGGAGGCTCTGAGATGTGAAGGCTAGAAAAAGCCAATTCCACCCTAAACACTGTAATATATTAATGTATTAACTACTGTAATGTAATGTATTAGCCTTGAAGTACCACACTTTGCAGGATTAGAGGAACATGCTTAAATTAGCTTAAAAAAAAAAGATTAGTAGAAGAACTAAATAAATCTTGTGGTGACCGAAGTAGAGATGCTGTACCTCAGATATTGAAGGAACTACATGCCATCTGATTTATGCACATCAAATGGAAGGAATGAGTTAACAATCTTTCACCATGGCTGTTAGGGCACTATATGCACTATACACTTACTGAAAATAAACACTGTGGATTCATTTTCAGAAAAGCCAACTCCACACCATGGAGTTATTATGCAATGCTGAAAACTGTTTCTTTAAAAAAGAGAAAAAAAATCATCAAATTAACATGAGCAAAAATTGACTTTTGATAAATAGCACATACAAATATTTCATTCTGGTTGAAACATTACTAATTGAACAAATGCAATGCATTGTGTACATTTTGTAAAAATAGTCAAGTGCACAATGTGTAGAGAATGTACAAAGCTGGAAAGCTGTTCAATAGTCCCACTTTGCCTCCAGCTAAATTCTTTTTCAGTTGTTTTGGTCTGTGAAAAAGCCTCAGAAAAAGCCAGATACCTACAACCTGAAAGGCTGCATTTTAGAAGCTATCGTCGCACTTGGACATGTTTTGGTCATTAAAACAATACCCCTCCCTTATACAGGAACAATGAGAATAGTCCAATTAGTCATGTAATTTTCACATATTCACAATGTTTTTATCATTCATGTTTGCCTTGGTGGTAAATAAATGTATTTGTGACTAACTCAGAATGAATATTAATTTCTGCTTTGCTCTGACTTTAATATATCAAAAGGTTTGAGATGTGACATTCAGGGGGTGCGTAACACACACAGTAGCATGACTTCCTTATCTGTCAAAGATGCCATTACAAAACAGTTGTTTTGCAGCTGTTTTGTGATGGCATGTTTGCAATATTGTATTTACATTATAGAGCCTCTTAAATCTGAGATACTAAATCCCGCCTTTATACAATACAAAAAGCATGTTGTTTTCAAATTTAGGAGATAAAACATTAATTGACGGGCAAGGCAAGTTTATTTGTATAGCACATTTTATGTACATGATAATTCAAGGTGCTTTACATAAAACATTAGAATCATTACAGCGGGGTGCAGAAGAAGCATTAAGAAGTATTAAAAACAAAAATGAAATAACACAATGATAAACTACAAAAGAAAAAAAAAGAAATCCTCAGAAAAAATAGGACATATCATTTGTTTTCATAAAAGGTGGAAAATAGAAAAGTTTTTAGCGGACCTGCGGGTTTCTGGGAGTTTGTTCCACATGTGAGGAGCATAAAAACTGAATGCTGCTCTCCGTGTTTAGTTCTGACTCTGGGAACTGAATGTGGAGATGACCCTGATGACCTGAGGGATCTGGTTGTGTCATAATGAACCGGAAGTTCCTGGATGTATTTTGGCCCTAAACCATACAGTGCTTTGTAAACTAACAGCAGGATTTTGAAGTTGATTCTAGGAAGCCAGTGTAAAGATCTGAGGACAGTG
>JAOXYM010000014.1:8408530-8432769 GCA_028567055.1 Leptatherina wallacei | reverse complement strand
ACTATGATTTCAGTTTTGTCTTCATTTAACTGAAGAAAGTTCTGACACATCCAGTCTTTAATCTGATCAATGCATCTAATCAGTGATTGGATTGGACTATATCTCCTGGTGAGATGGTTATGTAGATCTGTGTGTCATCAGCATAGCTATTGTTGTTATTTAGAATTTGAGCGAGTGGGAGCATGTAGATGTTAAACAGCAGTGGCCCCAGGATGGAGCCTTGAGGAACTCCACAGGTTATTTTAGCTTGCTCAGATTTATAGTTATCTATATACACAAAGTAGTCCCTGTCCTTTAGATAGGACTTTGACCTTTTGCAGTGCCAGAAAGTCCTACCCAGTTTCTCAGCCGGTCTAGTAAGATGTTGTGGTCGAACGTGTCAAATGCAGCACTGAGATCCAGTAGTACCGGGACAGAAATCTTTCCGCTATCTCTGTTCAAGTGGATGTCATTGGCTGCCAGCATTAAAAGTGTCTTTCATTGATCATGACACTCGCTTTCACCGAAGAGCCACAACACTACTTTGCTTTGACAGACTGTCCCGCTGCCCCCGCCCTCCATTAAAAACCGCAAAAGACGTCTTTTTCCGTTTCTGGCAGTGAACGATCGGACTTGAAAAGATGTCAAAAGACGTCAAAAGACGTCTTTGGCAGCCAATGATTTAAAGACCTTAACTAGAGCAGTCTCAGTGCTGTGATGTGGCTGGAAACCTGATTGATAAACATCACAACTGTTATTTAGTGTCAGGAAGTTGTGTAGTTGTTGGAAGACAGATTTTTCTTTAATCTTACTAAGAAAGGGGAGGTTTGATATCGGCCTGTAGCTGCTCATGAGGGACGGGTCTAAGTTGTTCTTTTTCAGGAGTGGCTTGATGACGGCTGTTTTTAGGGTCTGAGGGAAGACACCTGAATGCAGGGACATGTTTACAATCTGTAAAATATCTCAAGCCATGCACCCAGCTATTTCCTATGTTCAATTGACGGACACTTGATCAATAAACTTCATACAATGTCCAATTCAGAACAAAATAGGCCGACTGAACTTAAATAACCTGACCCCATTCCAATTTAATTCAGATATAATACATTTGATCAAAAGTGGCTGTAATTTTAAAGTATTATATAATCCTCTAAAAAGTTAACGGCCTTGTCATTATGTGAGGTTTCTTGAGATGTCTTCAAGTTTTTTTTGTCTAGAGGATCTTATAATAATCCAATTGTCTGTTCACGGGAACTCTCAAAGATGTGCTGAGTCCAGTGAAGAGAGTCCAGGAGGGCGAAAAAAACAGACCTGATACAGAGAGGAGCAAGAGTCTTTGTAATAGGAAAATCAAGATGAACTGGAGAAGGAAGAGATGATGCAAAGCACGCCACATCATTGGTCAAACTCAGTGGAGGCGGTGTTATATGTATAGCTGCTAGTGGAAATGGGCCACTGGCTTACTGATGATGTAATCATCTGAAGAAGTTACCAGATGAATTCCAAAGTGAATAGAAATAAACTTTGCTCAGATTCAATCAAATGGAGTTCATTTGAATGCAGGCATTTGATTGTACAGATAGAAAATTACCCCCCCCCCCAAAAAAAAACCAAAACAAAACACACAAACAAAAAAAAAAACCATAGTGAAAGAAACTCAAGAAATTCTAGAGGCAAATCTTCTTTAATGGTCGAGTCAGTCACATGGGCTTGACCCAATAGAACATGACAAAACTGAAGGAAGGTACACAAACAAGCAGTGCCTGGAGGCAGCTACAGTAGAGACCCAGAAAAACCTCACAAGGCGGAAACACAGCATTTATTGTCTGTATGCCCTAAACTCAGCAACTGACTACAAAGAATTGGCATCCAGTTATTTAAACCAAACCTTACATTTGTAAGTGTGTCAGTTGTATTAAGTTATATAACAAAACAAATAATTATAAACATTGACTATACATGTACATCATCTACAATCTATGTACATTATTATTCAAAAAAATGAAAAACTGAATTCAGCAAATAACAATGTACAAAACTGCAAGAGCATATTGTCTTGTCAAATGTGCGGGTGGACCAAAGCTGCAGATAAGGGACCCAGGTTTGTCCGCAGTTTCCACAGTGGCCTCACCTTTGTTTACCCATATGGGTTTCAAGTTGGTTCTTGGTTATATTTGGGCTATGTGGGTACTGAGTAGGCATGGGCTAGAACTGGGCAAATTTTGCTGGTCCCATGGGATTTCAGTAACATGGGCCCCATATGTGAAGCTCATATGGGCAAACACAGGTGAGGCCACTGTGGAAACTGTGGACAAACCCAGTTGGGTCCCTTATCTGCAGCCAAAATGAAACCCTTATTGGCCCCACATGGACATGCTGGCTTGGACTCTACAATGAGCGGCAGCAAAGATTAGAAAATTTGCAAATTCAACAGCAAAAATAACAAAACAAGTTTGCAGCCCATTGCTTCTTCAAGCAGTTCCTTGTCTGCCAGAGATGAGTTCTTGAACACAGTGAAGCACATGGTAGGACAATTTCCTCCCTGTTAGCCATCATGGGTTATCCATGATGGCTAACAGGTTGTTCAATACTCTCCTCATAGTTTCAAAACTTACCATCTTGCATCTGATGACAGTCAGCCTTCTTTATCAGTTTGGAGAGTTCCTTTTATCTTTTTTTCCCTTAATTGCATTAAAAATCTAACTGCTTGCCAGATTTAACATGCCCAGTTTCACCAGAAAAAATGCATAATGCATGGATACTTTTATCCTCAAGTACAAAAGATGCCAACATATCCCCAGGCTGTTGTCTTCTGTTGGGCAGCATTTATGTGTCGGGATGGAAGTTATGTTTTTCAGCATGTACTATACACCAAACCACGTAGTATAATTTTGATCCCAACCTTGTTCTTTTAACACCTAACCATTAACATGTGAGAGTGCAGCAGAAACAAATGAATCTTGAATAAGAGATGAAGTGGAAAAGTGCAATGACTGTGGAAAATATTGTGTAGGATGAGTGCCAAACCAGTAATCTCTTGCATGAAATCCAATGGGTTAGTACTTTTGCCCACCCCTTCCTTACTTATAAGTATGTGCGGTCAAATTAATATTGGTGAGAAATGGAAAAAGGATGTTATGATGCAGAAACACATGTTAGGATATGAGACATCAATGTACTTAAAAATCAAAACTCAAGAAGAAAGTAGTAATTGTGTACTGTAAAATTTGAGTCTTTATTGTAAAATTGCAACATTTTCTTGTTTTGGTGAACACCATAATTATAGCCTTTGTATTTATAGTGTTCGCATTTTTCCCTTCTTTTTTTGTTCGGTCCAACTATTTTGGACCAAAAAAAACGTGATAAATGATCTCACCGTCTTTATTATGAAAATGGCACCTGAGACAAGACAGAAAACTATTTTCTTGACTGAAGAAATAGGCACAGTCTCATCATAATTCAGGCTTAGAAATTGTTAAGTTGTAATGTTTTGGGCAGTTTTTTTGTCGCTTGTAGCCTCAAATTATAAGGCCAGTGAGAACTAAACTGTTTAAAATCTTTGACAAGATGTTTTCTAAACTGGACCATGTATTTTTGATCAACTAAACGTTTGCTGGTTCAAGCGAAGTTGAAAAGAAGGTAATCAAATGTACAGCAGAAGTAGGAGAGTGAAAGCACTGTGGAAAAGATTGGACACTTGAAAGCGGGGATTATATGCCACCCACCAGCACCTCCTTTATCCCTTACATGGAATTGATTTTTCCTGTAAAGAGTGGCAACTATCCACATAATTGCATTATGAGTATTGAAGTTGACAGGAGTGGAAACATCATCAGTAGCACGAGGGAAGCTATATTACAGCAAAGAGCAGAGGAAGGAAAACATAACTATACGCCAGTGTATTAGCTAATGTAAAATTCCTACATATTTTTTCATGAATAAATGCACTCATTTAAAAAAATCTATGATAAGATTGCATGAAAATAACCCAAAATATTCAGCTGAACAACATTTTTGTTAATTTTACTGTCAGCACTTATGAACCTTGCTCATAATATGTAGAGTACAGCTGAATATTTAAGATAGTTTGAATTTCCAACAGAATGTTGTCATGTGAGTAACTAAACTTAATGTGCAAGTATAGAAATTTGTGTTTGGTTGATTATCTCTTTGTTTTGACAATGCACCTTGGCAATTTATCATATATGATTGGAAAGCTTGTTTATTTCCCTTTTAAATAATGCCACATTTGTAGAGAAAATACCTTTGTGGGATGAGCTGCAGAGTTAAATATGTATGTGTATTATTCCCATAAAAAACTTGCCAAATCTTTTCTGCCCAAACCACACAGATTATTCTGCTATGGACTCCTGTTTGGTGTCAGTTGGAATGGTTGATTGAAATCTGAAGCAAAAAGACATTTTGGCAATTTAACAATTTCTAATAACAAATGGGCAACCATTTTGTGTCAGCCTTATGTGACTTGTTGCAAGTCCGCTAATGTGGTCGTGTTGGTCGTGTTGTTTTTAATTTGGAGATTGTGCAAGAGTTTACTCAAATAAATATGTTTGGTGGAACTCCAATTTGAAGTTGCCCGTCAGCATGTGGCATATACAGATCAGTCAAATGTGATGACCAAACACCAACTGACCATTGTAGCAGAATCCATGCTCACAGGTGCTGCTAATCAGTTATCAATCTGGCACTTGATCATTAACACCTGGTGTATCAGTAGCTAACAAGAGTTATTAGCAGAATAAGTTTTTCTGCATTAGCAGAGATGATTTGGGAAGTTTTTCATGGCTGCGACCCACATACTCAACTCCGCTGCTCATCTCATAGATATATTTTCCTTACAAATCTGGCACCATTTAAAAGGGAAATGAACAGGCTTTCCAGGGATATAAGATTTATTACTGAGAAGCATTGCTACAACAAAAAAATAACTCACTCATCAGTGACAGATGGATTTGTTTTAATTGGATCACAATGAATTGGCTTGAATTAATTATGTCTGTAAAGTTCCTTGAAGTGACTTTGTTGGAGTAGTTTATTTCTTGTTCTTTTTAAATACTCAATCTCCATTGCTTTATAAAGAGAGAGAGAGAGAGAGAGAGAGAGAGAGAGAGAGAGAGAGAGAGAGAGAGAGAGACCATTCCAATTCAGATTCAGCCCATAAAACGAAAAGCCCACAACAATGAAATACATTTTATATACAGTTGTGCACAAAATGATTCATACCCTTCCATTAAAGAAAAGACAACATTCTTAATAGTAATTCAAATAACTGGAGACTGATAAAAGTAATTATAAAAGTAAATTTGCTAAATTATAATTTTGTGAAATAAGACATTGTTTTTTAATTGAATTGAGCTGAAAAAATTATAAAAAACAAACAAACAATACGGTCCTGGACCAATGAGAACACTTTGCTAATGAGCAGTGGCCCAAAATACTTGTCAACAGGTGTAGAAGTCTGATTGAGAGTAACAGAAAACAACTGATTTTATATAAACTATATATATGTATATATACGCACACACACACACATATATATAAGATGCAACACTGGTTGTTTTTTTTCTTTGTCTATGATGTCAACACAATTCTTTTAGCTGAAGCTCTTTTAGCTTTTTTTTTTGTTCATGTGTTACTTAGCGAGACATCAGTGATCGCATTCTGCTTGCTCCACTGTTTGGTGTTATCTTCACCTCATTGATTCATCTTCATGCTTTAGCCGTGCAGCGCTCAGGCTGCTCTTTGGGTGTCTTACCTGTCACTGTGTAGCTCTGGGTAGCGAGAGCATGAAGCCGAGGTGATGGGAAGACAGACTGGGCAGGCCACTGTGGTCCACTGTTGGTCAGACTCACTCATCAGTGAGCACAGTTCCCAAACCTCACTGACAGATCAGAGTGGAAAGCATGCACCACATCACAGCTATGATTCACCGCAGCCCCAAGACCAAGCATGCCCTGAGGGCCCTCAGACCTCTTAATCATCATGTGCATGTGTGGATGTTGTTTACGGAAGAGAGTGAGACAGACGGAATGAATGAGCTTGTTTGCATATGACAGCACTTCTAAAAAAGTTGGCCGTGTGTTTTCTGCATGTCAGAAACAGTAAACCACATCTTAGCAGTCCTTTGAAATGCCTCTGAGTGGGGAGTGCAGCTTCCAAATATTTTTTCTTCATATCTGAGATAAGGAGGGGTTTTATCCATGACAGTCTGCTTAAATATCTATATGTTCTACACAGTTACAATGTGCAGTCAAGAGCATAACCACATGAGTGAAAATGTCATGCAACGGTAGGAATAATGCAGTGCATGTGTGGAGGTCACTTGTTCACATTTACATATGTGAGTGTGCCAGAAATAATTAAATTAACATTCTTTAGCATGCAATTTCATAAAATAAATTTAATCATTTCCTTTCTTGATCACCTCCTCAATTTCCTCCTTGCTCCATTTTCCAGTTGTAAACTAAGGCGACTGATGCAAAATCCTGAGGAGTGAAGTATTAAGTGTGCGCTGGCGTAATCTGACATAACTTGTTTAGAATGCAGGTCTTTACTAAAGCTGTGCCTGGAGCAGCTGCCCAGTCCTGTCTTCACGCTTAACAGCAGCATGTGTACAGATTCACATACACATGTGTCCACATGCATGCATGCTAACATGAATGCAAAATATGTTGCAAATGTGCATGTATAGCCTACATTACAACAGTACAAACCAATATACAAAATGCATGTTCATATATATAATTGGCACCTATTTTGCACAGAAACAGTTGTTTGTAGAATGTAGATAATAAGCTGCAGAGTAAGGAAATTGAACAAAGTAACTTTCTTCTCTTGTCATTTCTGTGTAAGAGCTGGGAAACAAATAACTGCATTTGATGTTGACACAGTTTTTCATTTGTCAGCTATTATCAAAGTCCCACAGCCTGAACTCCAGTGTAAAGAAACCCAGGATAGAGCGCACAGGCCTTTGGGCAGGGAATCCAGGAGGAGGCCATTAGAGGAGCTTCACTGGAGAGACAACGCTTCCTCCTATTGGCTTCGCATTAGGGCACAAGATCATCCAAAGCACCCACTGTGCGTGACATCCAGGCTGTGTAACATGTCCTGTTCACCATGTGGAATTTCTCTTCTTCACAGACGATTGGCACAAGCCGTTCAGCTCTGCAAATTAGCTTGCTTTGAAAGCTGTTTATTTGTGTTTATTTGCTTAAGAATGGTTAAAAACATGCGTCTGTATGAATGCAGTCATTTGAATTTTCAAGTATAGATTGAACGGGAACATCACAAAGAATTACTGCTTCTTTCCCAAAATATATTCTGTACAGATTCCTTCTTCAGCGTTTCACTCCACCTATTCCTGTGGCTGATTTGCATTCAATTTTTGACCCAGGCAGTAATCTACAGTGACTCCCCCATAAGCCTCTGGCACATTGGGGAGATGTTATAAGCTGTGACAAAAGACAAGAAGCGCTGGAGCAAACTGAAGGTAGCAAGGGACAGTCTCCTGATTAGCAAAACTTGTCCTCTTAATCGTGATGTTAAATTCACTCTCACTTACAGAGACTCATTTTCATTACAGTTTCGCTGTATGAATTCACTCAAAATGCCATGCTCTGTTGGGATTTTACAGGAAATAGAGTCCTTCTAAGTAAAGGGATGACTACTGCTCTGCAGAAATACAGAAGCAGAAAAATCCAGAGTAGGAATATTTTCGGCATATGGCTCAGGATATAATGTTCGACAAATTCTCTCAGCATTTTGCACCCAAAATAAACACAATATTTGCTCTGTCATAAGAATGCATGAAACAGCTAAATCTTTGGGAATCCACAATAAATCCCAGAGTGCTCAAATTTATCTCAGATTTCATTGCACAGCATACAGTAAATGTATGTTTAATATGTAAGAATATGTGTCAAAAATATGTGAATTATTAAACAAATGCATTTCAGCAAGGTTCATATTCAGATTGCAAAAAAGAGCCAGATTAGCATATATGCAGAGAGGCTTTGCATGCTTGACATCCTCTCATCCCCTCTGCTGGAAATAGCCACACACACAACATCCTCTGATTACATTGATATGTAGATTCATGCATCTGCAAAGATTAGTTATTCATTAATTTATTTGCTTTGAATTCTCGGGTGACTGTACCTCAGACAGAAGTCTGGGGCAAAGCAAACGAATCTGAGGAGAAATGTCACTAATAATCACACTAAATCCACGTCAACCATATGCAGGTTCAGTGACCCACAACAACATAAATCCAATTGGGCATAATGATTAAGAAACTTTGGCACTGGGGTTAAAACAGAGAAAGTATAAACATAATTATCAGCCTTTTCATCTTCACAGCAGAATTGGCTTTTCTTGCTCTAAGTGGGCTATGAGGATTAATCATGGCTCTGTGTATGAATTTATAAGCTGTAGCGTTCTGTCATCCTTTCATAAAAGCATCATGGATCACCAGTTTGCTTCCTCAGTGTCCTCTCTCTTGCAGTCACACTGCAAGCACTTTTTAACTTTAAAAATAGGCTCGCGACACAGAGTGCCAAGAAATGTTAAACACCAAACAATGTTCCATTGCTCAGATCTGGGCTCAAAATGGAGCCGATTTGCCCAGAGACGTTGTGCTTTATATAACAAAAAACAGTATCACATTAATTGATGCCGTCTATATCAATTAATGTGTGCAGTGTTGATGGGTGTACCTAATGTACAGTGTCAGTTTATGGTCAAGTATATTCATAAACCTAATTAATCAGAAAGTCAATTGGCTCCACCTCATCTGCATTATGAAAGTGAAACTCCCAAGGCTTCAGGGGTGTTCCCTTCACTTGCTTATTAAGAGAGAGAGAGGGAGAGAAAAAGAACACTGCCTGATTAACAGGGTCTGACAAATAAACACAGAATGATTAAAAAAAAGCAGTAAGACTGCTGTTTATTGAACAAGTACCCATTTACTTATCACAGATGCAGGTGTTAAAAAATTGTAAACTGTCAGATTTCAGAGAAGCTTGAGGGCCAGTTTTAGGAACAAGGCAAGAACTGACAGGTGAGTTGATAGGACTCAACCAGTCACCAGTTTCTGCTATCAGAATTCTGTCATCAGAATTTGTGGGCCAGCTTAGTTATAATGAAGTCGCTATTATTTAAACTAATTAAAGAAAAGATGCAGTGTTTTCAATTAAACTCAAAGTGTCAGTATGAATAACGGTGTTGATCAAGAAATGTATCAGATACAAATTTCCATGTGTATGCTGATGGTATGGTATATACTACTCTGCACCTAACCTGGCTATCTGTTGTCTACAAACTGCACCGTATGTCTTCTTTAATATTTTAATGTTCTGAATGCCAAAAAAACTAAACGTCTATAATCTGTCTTAAGATATTTAAGCTAATTATCCTCCATTTGCTTGCATTTATCTTTGGTTTTTCCTTGGTTTGATTTAAATATTTGACTCCACCCCATCTGCACATTTCAAATTAATTATTTTGATTGTCTCTCATCAGATCTATAGAATTATGGGAACTTATAGTATTCACGCTTGAGACTTAGCTTTTCTATATTTGCCACTAAAGATATCAATAAGCTGTAAAAATGGTGTTAGAATTGGCTGTTCCTGCTATTTAGAACCTGTTGCAAAAATCACCTGAACTTCAGGTTTGAATTTAAGAACCTTGAAAGGATTTTGAAGCAAGACATTCTGGTCTCACAAGAAAACACAGTAGTGACACAATAAAAGCCAAGAAATGACGAGATTAAACATTTTTGGTTGCCTTTTTCTTTCATCATTCGTCTACTTATTTATTTTATGCAACATAATCCAAACCTGTAAGAATGTATTTATTGATATTAGGGCTAAATAATGTTTTTTTCCCCCCAACCCTGACTATATTTCTTAAAAATGTAAACCTTTGACTGCAAGTCAAAAGAATGAAATCCATTTAACACCACTTTTTTCCACATCATGAAAAAGATCCTGTTGGAACTTGCAAAGAAAATCTATGGCATGAGTCTTGAAAATGTAGTAATTTGACCATTTTTGAGCACACATGAGAGTTTCAGTTGATGCAACATGTCAGCGTGATGTGATTATCAAAAAGCTAGATAGTGTAATGATTTAATATCTAATAATATTTAATAAATGGGGATTCATCTTTTTTCAGCCTTTACTGTAAAACTGCTCAATTTGTTCTGTGGATCAGTGTAGCTATTCTGATGTACAAGTATTACAGTTGGTTATTCTGCTTCTGTTTTCACCTGTGATGACCATGATGATAACTTAATTGAATATTTCATTTTCTCTTTAGTATTTATAATTCCAATGTTTCTTTAATTGTCTTTTTATTTCATGTACACCTACATATTTAGACTGATTGGACATTTTGGGCAACCATTACCTCTCTTGGCCAGGCTACTCCAGCATCAGTTAAATTTCCTTTGTAAAGTAAAGGTTGGATAAATTTAAAGATAAATAAAGGGTTATTAACAACACCTTGATCACGTCACCAATGTGTCTCAGAGCTGATATTAACATTAGCTTGGTAGAGAAATACAACATACATCAATGATTTGTACATCTTCTCAGGTAGAAAAAAAACATACAATCTTTCATGCATATAAAAACAAATTCAACATTTTTTCCCATAATGCTATAAAAAAATAATAAAATAAAATAAAATAAAATGAGTCTTTCATAGTGAAGATACAGAAAATTGCCACCCTGATCCCAAAGACTGACTCTGTTCGGCTAGATTGCTCCCAACTAATAAAGACCTTCCTCTTCCTGTCCTCCCTGGCCGAAAATGATGATCTATGGCTTTTGTGGGTAAAAGACATCAGTCTGGGCTGTCTCTGTGGTGACTTGTTTTCATAGGTAATGATGCTAAATTACACAAGTAGGATTAGAGGAGGCCACTAAATCATCCATCAGAGGATAATTTATATGAGCTGCCTTCAGGGACATTTTTTAAACCCCAGTCCACTCAAACACATAGCTTTCTGTTCCTGACCTGTCTCTTTTTCTCCCTCACACAGTCACACACACACACACACACACACACACGCATGCACGCATGCACGCACACACACACACAGTTTGCCACGAGCTACTAGAGGGGACATCTCATTCTTTTATCCATGGCGAGTCATTGTGGTGGTGTCAGCTGGTGCCATCTCTTTTATCACACTGGAAGCTAATGGAAGCAGCAACTGCAGGAGATGGGGGAGAGGATGCGACTCACACACACACAAATATAAATACGCACATAGCCATAAGAGGTTGGGGAGATGGGGCCGGCGTGCACGCCAGACCCCGCGGCTAGAGCTGTTTTGTGGCTACGCTTTTTCTTGCTCTCTATCAGCTTGTGTTTCTGACACTTAATAAACCACGCAGAAGGGATTTAGACACTTTTCTCCACTAATGTCTTTTTTAACTTTTTTTCCTTTCAACCCCCTGGTAGGTCTAAGCTGGATGTCATCATAACCTAAGGCTACTCAGGAAAGGTTTTATTTAATTCTCAACATCCTGGCCTCCCTGTAAAATGAGCCAAAAGATTAATCAGGTTTTGTATTTTCCCACCTGATTCCTCTTTATAATTTTACTTGTTTCACATTTTCTTATATCTATTGACTGGGTATAGTCTGCTGACAGGGTTAATTTACAAGAGAGGAGAGGAAACAACAGCCAATTACTGCAGAAGGATTCAAAGCAGCATGCATCTTTTGATGGGATAGCTGACCTAATTTCCTTTTACCAGAAACAACTGCTGTATTAAAAACACATGCTATCAGGGATAATTCAAGGCATGTATTATATTTATATTTTCTATAACTCTTTATTTTTCAGTCTTTTTCTGTTTGTATAACATAACAATCGTGCTTTATCATTTGACACCATTTAGATACATATCATGTTAATATTATGTTTTACATTAGGCAGTGAGACAGTTAAAAATATACAAAACAATATTGTTTTACTAGACATAGTTTCTATTTTTAATATAATCATTAGTATCTTTATCATCATAATTTCATATATTTCTGTAAGATATGTGCTTTAGCTTCTGTGATCAAAATATTATTGCAGAAAACAGCAACTCCATTTTTTCAACATTTAGACAATAACTTCCAATGTAGTACAAACATTCACAGTTACATGTTTTACACAGTACAGTTTTACAACAAACTTCCAGAGAAAACTGTGGTAGAGTAACTTTATACAAAATTCACAGGACATGAATTGTAGCCATTTCACATTTTCGCTCAGTTGTTTTGCTTTTCAAGGTAAACATGTTCTGTTCAACCAGATGCCTTTCACAGTAGCTGCCATAGAAGCAAACTAACATTGTCCTAACACGCCATGGCAAAAGTCTGGGGAAATTAAAGCTTTATGCTTTTTCACTAGTAAAGCAAAGACAACGTAAACAAAAAGAGAAACAGGCCACTTGCTTACTGGCCTGCACTTATACATCTACATATGTATTGCTGAATACATATTGATCAAACTATGACCGATCATGACACATAGAGAAAAAAAATCATGACTGTACTTAAACACAGAGTTGGTCCCGTTTTTTTTTGTTGGTTTTTTTTTTGTTGGTTTTTTGTGCTAGCATACAAAGTGGTATTTTGTAGTTCTGCCAAGTCATGTAAAACAGACCATGGCTTGGCTAAATTGGTGTGCTGGCTTAAGGCCTTCTCTGTTTTTCTTCTTTTGTTTGTCAGGAGACATTTGAGAAAATTTTCAATGACGTTCCTGAGGAAAGCATGCAAAACGTAAACAGGATTGACTGTCAGCATTAAGGGATAGTCAATGTTTGTAAATCACTTCTCTAACCCTGTGCATCGTCATCTTCTTCTAGTTTTTTTTCCTTGTTTTTGTACTTCTTTGTACCCTGTGCTTTGCCAACCAAATACTAAATGGCATAGTTTTTGCTTTTGTCTGCCTTCTGATTTTGGTCCTCCATCACAACACATATAGTATAAAACATCCTAAAAATAATTCTAAAAATGCTTTGATCACATAAAAGTTTTCTCTTTTTTTTTCACTGAAAAAAGGAAGGAAAAATAACAGTCTCTCTCTCTCTCACACAAAATCTTTTACAACAAATACTGGATTGCTCCAGAGCTCTTAACATGAACTTCTTATTGGCATTGTGCTTACTCAAAGCTCCCCGTTTGCCTTGCGGCCTGTAGTTTACCTCACAGAGAGCAACGATTGGAAAAGAGACAACTGTGTGAGGCTTAGTAAACATCCACAAAAAAAAAGAAGAAAATTGAAGCAATCCTTTGCACTCTTCAATGATGTCAATTTTGTTCACTACTTCATCTACTATATTCACACGGTATTTACTTGATTCATGAAGATATTCAACAAATCTCTAATCTATATCTCTAAGTTTTTTTCTTTTCTCACAGTATTACACAGTATTATGTTTACATTTTTTTAAATTCAGAATTACGCTTGTATTTGTGAACACTAACAGTCTTTGATATTGTTTTCAGAATACAAACCAACAATAAGACATCATTGGCTTGGTTTAACAAATGCAGAAAAATTAAACATAGTTGGAAATCTGTTTTGATCACATATTGCCCCTGGAGGTAGGTGAATCAATTAAAATCTTGGAAGTCCTTTGTAATGTTCTCTTTTGTTTATATGCTCCATGAGGGTTTCTTTGTTGTCTACACATTGGCCTCAGCATTGGTCAGGTTAGAGGTTGGACTTGTTGGGTTTGGGGGGTTGACAGGCTCTGTTGCGCTAGTTGGGTTGGGTGGTGGGTTGGTTGGGCTTACAGTTGTGGTGGTGGGGTTAATCGGACTGGCCACGGTGGTGGTTGTAGTAGTGATAGTGGCTGCAGGACTTGTGGCTGGATTTACCGGGCTAGATGCGGAGGCTGGATTAGCCGGCGGAGGAGCTGGGTTAGCAGGTGTCACTGGGCTGGTTGCGTTGGCAGGAGCCGGACTGGTGGGGCTAGCTGGGTTTGCAGGAGCCGGGTTAGTAGGGCTGGCAGGATTGGCTGCATTGGCAGGGCTCGACAGGTTAGCGGTGTTAGTTTCTGCTTGCTGTTCGGGTCCATTTTCCTGTTGCCGCCTGACCACCGCAGGAGGCTGAAACATTATCCGAAGTCGCTGGGAGAGAAACACAATTCAAATGAATTACGTAAGAGCAAGGAGGACCTAATGCTACACTGTCAAAAATCTGGTAGCACAAGACAACAAAATCTGGGATGTTCATTCAGGAATTCAACAAGATGATTTTTTCCTACCTCCTTATAAGTTCCCTTGAGCCCAAGATACATATAGACCATATATCCGGGTATGAGAATCATGGAGGACATTGCCATGAGCCAACCTACTCCCTGACCCCAGCCTGGGAACACATAGTCTCCCATTTTTAGAGGAACCATTTGTACGGCGCTGAACAAGAACACACCCTGTGGGAGACATGAGAAGCTTTATGTATCCTGACACCTCTGACTACAGGCAGCTCTGTCTCAGTCTGACATGGCTGCAGGCTGGTAATATTGACTTTATTTATTGTTTCATTTTTCATGTCATGACTTTAGATGTACTCTTCTATTAGCTCAAAGTACTCACACCGACAATGAGAGGGGTGAACACGAGCCAGCACATCTTCCACCATATACAAGGTTTGTAGCCAATCATCTCCTGGATGTTGTCATAGAACTTGTTTACACCTGCCAGATAAATAGTTTTATGATGAAAATATTCATATCCCATTCATTTCAATTTGCTACTGGGGTGCCATGCATGATGATGAGGATTGTGATGCGGCACACATGAGCGATCATGACCTTGAGGTTGAATATCGTTTGAAGCTGGAGAACCAGTTTCACACTTTTGCATCTCACCAACTTTTCTTATTAATGATGTGTTGAAAAATACAACTTTAATGTTGATTTTTATTATGACACACATACCATAGAACCAGGATATGGAGATGCATTCAAAGAAGACCAAGAACAGCAGACACATTCCACTGGCCGAGTAGTAGTCAAACAGTTTGAACACATAGATTCCACCCTGGTAACAATAAAGAAAAAGGAAAAGTGTTATTAAAAAAACTTTATGTGCAGATATTCTTGAGTGCAGACTTACACAGGCTTCTTACACTCTATACACATGTATCATCTGTATCTTTAAAATGACATTTTTAATTTCCTTTACTGGATATTGTGCCTCTGATATTGAGTTGGGTGAACAGAGCTGTACCTGTGTGATGTTTGAAAGTCCAATCACATAGGACACTAGACAGACAGCAGCGATGAAGAGCTCTCTTCTACCTCGAAGAGCTCTGGGAAATTCGTCCACAAGAGCAGTGATGAAGCCTTCGACGGTGCAGAACTGAAAGACAGGATCACAGAAACAACTTTATGTATAAGCATCAATATGTGAACTTCTCCTTCCTGCTTATACTTTTTGAAATGAATATGTTTTAATATAAAAAAAATCCATCATTCATTTTGTGGAGATCTGGGAATATTTTGTCAACTGCATTCTACCAAAAAATACAGATTCTTACTGACTAGAAGAGATGATAAGAAAATGGAAAAAAGGAGAGAGGAATAAAAGGACTATAATAATCCTGTAAATGACCAACCTTCCACCTCTTGTAAGCCATTTTGGTTATGTAGAAAACGCAATGTTGTAATGACATTTAGAAAAAAAGGGTTGAAATTTTTGTCTTTTGCCTTTGAAGTGTGTGTGTTCACGGCCAGTGTAGCCTTATTCATATCACATAAAATAAAGAAACACAGACAGTGGGACCTGCGGGCATATGGAGGTGATAAAGTTGCATTAAAAATACTTGACAGCTAATGTCAAAGCCCAGCTATATCTGTCCACAAGAAGCAAATTGCATGCTTATCATGCAGGAAGCAGAGGTGAGCTACATGATATGTACCTGCTTTTAAATATTTAGGTCAGCCCATGAGCAGATCATCTCTGAGCCCCTTACCTGGCTGTCTATCCCCAGCATGAGCAGCATGGAGAAGAACAGAATGGCCCAGAGAGGAGACACAGGCAGCTGGGTTACAGCCTCTGGGTAGGCCAGAAAAGCTAAGCCAGGACCTAGAAGATACATAGGAAATGTTTCATATTTCATCAAGGTTATTCTGACTTCAAATGTAGTTATTCATGTAGCATCTGTGAGAAAAACTGTGTTTAATAGTCAGTATGGATGACAGTGGTTGCAGAAACACTGAGGTAGAAACATTACAGAAAAAAGAAATCAGCAGTTACCTGAAGCTGCCACATCGGCAATGTCTTTCTTTGTCACATGTGCCATGAAGCCAACAATAGAAAAGATTACAAAGCCAGCAAACATGCTGGTACATGAGTTGATGAAGCACACAATGATAGAGTCTCTGGGGAGAGGAAATATAAAATATGGCTGTTATTAGATGTTTAAATTGATTTTTTGTTTGTTTGTATTGACCTTCCCTATTTAGCAACATAAGACTCTCTTTATAGCAAATATAAACCTGTTTTATTTACAAACTTTAATAATAGAATTCTCTGATATTTCTGTGTAGATGCTAAAGAAATGAAAATCCATTTGAAACAAGCTCACAAAAAGCACAAACTGAATGCAACTATCTTTATGTAACTGATTGTTTATATGACCTAGAACCATGGGGCTGTTAGAGAAAATACTGAGGCATTGCAAAAAAATAGAATTTCTTTCTTTTCTCCAGCACAGAATGGAAAAAACAGCCCTCACATTAGATTGTTATATTCATCCCAAAAAAATCACATTAATTAGACATTTTTAAAGGCCATTATCATGCACCATTGAATCTTGAGGCATTACATTTGGTAAAATAGCATCAATTTAATTACTGCCATCTTCAGCTGGGACAATTTGCCTCACATACAGCAGCCTTTCCCATCGCTGAATCATAAATCACATCCAGCCAATGAATCATCACCAGTCTTACCTGTAAACATTGTTATTGAAAGGATTATAACTGCCTAGAGCTATAAGTGACCCCAGTCCCAATCCATAAGAGAAAAAGATCTGAGTAGCTGCGTCCAGCCATACCTGACAGAAAAAAACATAAGAATTTAGCTGTGTGAGGCAGAGACCTGCTAACTCAGGCATGCAGCACGTAGGTATGGATCATATAAGAACATGTCATTACCTCAGATTCTTTGAGCTTTTCGAAGTCAGGGGTGATATAGAACAGAATTCCATCTCTAGCTCCAGGTAGAGTCACCCCACGGATGAAGAGAATAAACAGCATGAAGTAGGGATACGTAGCTGAGAAGTAAACGACCTATAAAATGTGAGGCAGTTATCAGCAGGGTAACATTGTTTTTTAAGGGTACATGAAATCCATGAAAGAGTGACTCTGGAACATAAATCTTCATGAAGCTTTTGAAGTTTCTTTATATTTTCTTTTAATGAAATCAAAGGCTGGATAAAACACCAATTACTCAGCAAAGAAATCCCTGCAACTTCATTTTGTAACAGCTCTCTCTGTCTCATTGCATTTGTGACATTGTGCAAGCATTTTGTGAGCAAACTGTGGAGGGGGTGGGGTTGTGTATACTTTGAACCAAAACAAATATTGTTTGCCATGGTCATGTGATGAACTAGACTTTGAAAATGTGGCATCACATGGGAGAGAAACAGCTCCAAGTGAAGGGAGAGGACAAATTCAGATTGTGGGGTATGGCTGATTGTTGCTCCTCCTATCATGAATTCACACTCTGCGCAGAAAATGTGTCAGGAGAATTGGAATTAGAGGAGCCACCATGAGGCAGAAAAGGATTAGGGAACATAAATTTTTGCTCTCTCCTATTTCAAAATCAATCTGGACAATGCTGACTGCAATGTGAAAGATTGATGAGATGATATTAGACTGTTTAATATTGCATAGCTGTCACACTCTCCTTATTAGGAGTCAGTATGGCATAGGACGTCTTGAGTTGCCAAATTTAGCAAATATCTTACCTTCCCTGTCCAGCCAACCCCCTTCCAGATACAGAAGTACACAAGGACCCAGGCAATGGCCAGAGTTATTGCCAGTGGCACTCGAATCTGGCCTGGTTTTTCCAAGCCATCAGTCATTTGATGCACGTTGCGCCTACAAGTCAGAGCGAGCAACAATAAGACTATTATACAGACGCCGAAACAACCATGCAGCAGAGGAGGCTGTGTTTTATGTAGCTCAGGGAAGCATGCAGGATAGTTTAAAGCACCGATGTTGTGGAGAGCAAGAGAGAGCGGTCAATATCTTACTCCCAAAACTCCATCACAGCACTGGTTAGATTGGTGGTATCTAGAATGGTGTAGTTTGTGTAACATTTATCTGTGTTCCATGGATTGTTACATGAGCTCCATGGAAGATCCTGAAAAACAAAAATGACATTTCAAATTACCCTCTTTTACAGATTTTGAGGCTTTTTAAAAAATAGTTTGTTTTTTTTTGGTAGTTTTTCTGCAGTTGTTTTTTTTATTATTATTATCTAATTATTTATTTGTTGTTTACAGATATTAAAGACTAAATTCACCATTGCTGCTTTCATCTTTTTATAAGGACACTCTGCAATACTTACGGTGGTGAATGAGTTGTATAGGTAGTAAATGGCCCAAGAAATGATTACAATGTAGTAAATGTTAAGCCAAAAGGACAGGACAGCTGCTGCAAGGCCCACACCTATCATAGAGAGATTAATTAGGTTGTGTGTGGCCTCTGTAAACCCTGATATCATATTTACATTTCCAACACTGCATCATATATCCTATCATATATAATTCTGCAAGTTTGAAAAAACGTATAAGGACACATTCATTGATATATACGTATTTTTTAAATATATATTTATATACCTTTGAACACAGGCGCCAGTTTCCACACACCAAGCCCTCCAATTGAGGTGTATTGACCAAGGGAGCATTCCAGTAGGAACAAGGGGACCCCAGCAAATATGAGGGTCAAAAAATATGGAATCAAGAAGGCTCCTGAATGGACAAAAGTAGATCAAGTTAAATGATCAAGTTAAATGCATTTTAAATGACAAATCCTCAGCTAAAAAACTGCATGACGCATTACTGAAAACACATAAACGTCAGTAAATTAGGGTTGCATATTATGTTAATGTAAGAAAGAGATATACTCATTCCGTTCATGTTATCGACATGGTAGATTAAGTAAGCTCGACAGTGTGCACCGTAGTGCTGACAGGCTCGTGCAGTGTGCATAAATTAGCAGTGAAAATGATGTTTACCTCCGCCGTTTTTTCCACAGAGATAAGGAAATCTCCATACGTTTCCAAGTCCAATTGCATAACCCACGCAAGACAGGAGGAAATCAAATCTCCCCCCCCATGTTTCTCTGTCTGGCAACTCCTTTTTCTGCTTTTCGGGTTTCACGTCCAGTGACTTGGGCTTGTCATTATTAGTGGACACCTCGTTCAGTTCTGTGACTTGTCCATCCGTTTTGGTGCCGTTCGTCGCCATGTCTCTGGGTTTGGCAGAGGTCCTGGCAGTAGGACGGGAGGCTTCAGCACCTGTCCACGTAGACAGCAGCTTCGCGGTTTTTAGAACTAACCTTGGCACCAAATGTCTTGAGATGAAGCCTGTGTACACACGGCTCGTCAGTCGCCGTTAACCTGGAATCGTGAATAGAGTAATTGGTTGTTCAGGGGGCGCAAACAACATGATTATTCAACACAAAAAAAAGACATATTCGTACAACATTCATGTACACCCGTAAAGGTACAACATAAAACTATAGCAATGGCATCCAAACATACAGAATTAACTCTGCAAAAAGCAAACGTATGCTCCTTCTGATCATTTAGCACCATGACATTTTTTTCATTCATGTCAGACTCGACAAAAGCCAAAAAAACCCCATCGATGGCAGAGACTGCTGACTTGCCTCCACAAGTAAAACAGACGACAGATTGCACATAAATTGACAGCCAAAACCAGATCAGCAGGCACGGTAGCATAAACAAAGTCTGCAGTAAAATATGCCTTTTAAAATACAGGAAATATTGACAGCATAAACAGAAACGAAAGATGAAAACTTAAAGAGAAATTACAGGATCCAAAACGTGCTTTTAGAGCGCAAGACGCTCCGTACAGCGGAAAGCCTTGAGGATTAAGCATAGTGAAGTCCACCAATTACCACCTACAGATTCTCCTAACAGTTATCCACATGCAGAATTGGAAGCAGCAGGGATACAAATATTACTCAAACAAACCGGAAAACAAAACGCACAGCAGAAACAAAGGGATGTCCACTGCGTAAAAGCTTTACGCATCAGGCTGCACACATAGTTATCCCAATCCTTCCGATTAATTGAGAACTGTGCGCATATTCAGCGCACCAGAATGCGCCTCCACATTTGCGGAGCGCAATGCACTGGGAAACAGTAATCAATGCTGCATGTAATTGGATGTAGCATGAAGGTTTGGGGGGATCATCGTGCAATCATTACCTTGACCCCAGTAGCAGACTAATAGACTCATTCACAATTGAACCACTCAAACGATTACAGCAAAGAGAAAAAAAAGGGGAAAAAATGAGCCATGCAATAAAACCGACTCGTTTATATGTGGGTGGAAAAAAGAAAACGTAGGCAGCACACAGACAGACGCAAGAATTCAGCATTCAATTTACTCACAATGAATCTGTGATCTGTGCCGCCGAGGATACGCTGGCTGCCACAAATCTCGAAACGAGGTATCCGAAGATTCCTCCCGTGGGTGAAGTTGTAAACTCCCAATATTTCTTGAAACATAAATAGATTTTACTTCCATTAAAAGACTTAAAGGGACCATGCAGCGTTAGGGGTGTCCAGGCAGGAGCTGTCCAGCGGGGAGCAGTGCTGAAGACCAGGAGGAAGAAGAGGAGGAGGAAGAGGAGGAGGAGGCTGAATCAACACGGGCAGCAGGCGCTTCGCCTTGTGCGACTGTCTAACATCAACAACCAGAGACTCAACTCCCATCTACACAGCCTCAATGTCATCTCAAAGTCGCCTCCCCCCCCCCTACTCCTCATCCTCATAGGGGCTGTACTGACATCACACTTGCAGCCTGTTTGTTCAAATTTCAGTTTGTTTGACTCTTTTTTTCCCCTTTGAATTAATATTAAGATTTAAAAAATTTTTTTTTTGTCATCATTTCCCAAAGCATCTCAAAGCAAGTTGTGTGATCCAAAGAACCTGACTGGAATAAAGATTTGACATTTCCGTTCAGTTCTCATGTCCAGGTAATACATTTAATCAGTATGGGCTCCCCCCCACCTCAACAGAGTTTTTTTTTATGAAAGGTTTTAAAAAAAAAATAAAAAAAATATATATATAATTACGCCCAGCAATAGACAACAAAATCTGAACCCCCTCTACCCATCCCTCCCCACACACCGGAGGGGGAGAAAAAAAAACTACAAAAAAAAACAAATCCAACAACAACATCCCTCCTCCCCCCTGCTATTAAAATGTATGTTCGATGTGCAAAATAGAAACATATGGGGGAGTAATATATGAAGCAGTGCACTGTCAGGTCCAACGCGTGTATTTGGTAAGTGATGCCAGTCGGCTGCCTGCAAATCTGGCAAAGTGTGATAAAAGGAACCCGTCAATAAAGGGAGGGCACATTGGCTGGTTGTCTAACTCAGCATGTAATCGTCCAAAGCCCGACGACGTCTACCACAAATAGGGGATGATATGAGAAGGATAAACTTCAAGAACCTGGCAATTTAGAAAAAAAGGAGGAAAAAGATAAAAAAAAGAAACAATGAAAGAGTAAGAAAAAAGCCGGGAGGATGTGGGAGAAAGGAAAATATTATCTTTTTTTTTCTTGATAGAAAACATCCGGAAAGTTGGAGACAAGGCAACCGCATGTCTTTTAGGAGGAGCAGTTTTAAAGTACAAGGGTAAGTGAATCACCGCCTGCACAGGCCCACTTGTTTGATTTACTTGCATATTTAACATAAAAAAATCTAAACAAAAACAATAAATAAACAAACTGTGATGTCACTTTGGCTTCCACTTGTCTTTCCCTGTGCAAACTTGTAGTCTTGCAATTTGCCTTCATACTCATTGTTTTCGTTTGCCACGCGCGTTTCATCACTTATCAGAACTAATTGGGGGGGAAAAAAGAAAAATGATCAATTTATTATCTTTAAAAAAAAAAGCTTGAATGTGAGGACGTATTTGCTGTCTGTAGCATAAACTGTTGAAAAGATCAGGAGCGTTTATACTCCAGTGTGAACGCTTAATGCACTATCACTGGCTGAGAGGGCACCAGATGGCAAACCAATGAGGGGTGAACTAACCTACTAAACGATACCACATGAAAAGCAGCATTTAAAATCCCATCTGGTTTTGCCGTCCCTGCAGACATGGAGTGTGAAACATGACACATATTTATATACCTGCTGATGGAGCACGCAGGCATATTCCAATATGCTGGTGACATGTACTCTCAGCCAGCTGACCCCTTAACCCCGCAGCTTTGCTTTGATACAGCTCACTGCCCGTTTCACCAGCAGCCCTCAGTCTCTTAATTTCCGTCGGAAGCCTGCATGTGGCTCCTTGTGAATGTCGTATGTGCTCCATTAGGCTGGAATTACTTGTCCTTTCTTGTGATGGCTTTTAGAGTATGTGACTGAGATTGAGGCTATAAGAGTTGCTCTTCTTTGCAGGCTCAGTGGCTGTAAAATCCGTGTGATGTTATGGGAGGGGTTTGCAGAAGGTATACAGTTCACTAAGTAGTACTAGTATTAGATGATGTTAAATTATGAATAAAACCAATAATTGTTCGTTAAGGTTTTAAAATGAAGTAATTTGACACATAAGTGATTGTAGTACATTTTTAAAGAAATGTCATTTGTGTTTTTTTCTGTCGCAAAAAATATTGAAATCTCTGAGGATGATTGCTGTTGAAATTTCTTCCTTGATGTGAACACATTTTAAATGATTCATCTTGAATTGATTGTTTTAACTACACGCTTATCCCCCATGTGATTCTTGGAGCATTTCTTGTTTTGTTTTTTTTCAAAGTGCATCTTCGTGGGTCCATGTTTTTCAACACCAAACACTGCAATTTGAGGTCACAAAATGCACTGATTAGCATGATGATTAGTCATTAGTATGCTAATCATAAGCAATTCACATATTTTATTCATATTGTCGCAGAGTTCCTTTTTTTTGCCTCGGCTTGAATTGAGTACACATCCCATTTTAATTTCACTGTAAACATGCAAGTCACTCTGGTGATTTCTGACATTCTGCAGTCAGATTTGGGGTTTGGGCCACAGAGGTTTTAGCAGAATATTAACCATTTGAAAATAAGAAGAGTGGCCTCTGTTTAATCAGCTGATAAGAACAAGAGAAATGTCTAATTTCTTTCCCTCCTTTGGATTTGTTACAATCAGAGCAACAAGATAGTCCTGAAAAAAAACCTTTTTTTAAAAATTTGGTTAAATCTACTTATTGAATAGGGTGCTGCCTAAAAAAACCCAACAAAATTCAGTAATATAAAATCCACACCAAATATATACAAACCCTTTCCTCTGACAACATCTCTGCCTAGTGTGAATTAAAATGTAAACATGTCTTATAAAGTGATCAAGCAAAAAGTTACACATGCACAACATGCACAGCCTCTTCTTTTCTATCTGTTCTTTATTTTCAGGTGCCAAACATTTTTCCTGAGAGTGCATTGTTCAGCACCTCTGTGGTTGATGATGGTCGGATCGGCATAAATGCTTTTCACTGGAGAAATAATGCATAACTGAATAACTGCTCACTCAGTCTTTTGGTGAAGAGCAAAAACATAATTTGATCTTTCCTCCCAGGGCAGACTGATGAAATTTGCCTCACACACCTGCACGTGATGGGATGCTGAGACACTCACCGTGTACACAGCTTCTTCTGTAGATTTTTTTATTCACTGCATTGTGATCTCAGCACTGAAGACACTGAAATCACCGTGAGGCTTAGATGCTCTTATTTATCTCTGCTTCTTTAGTGTAGCATTTGTTTAGTGTGACCTAAATTGCTGTGAAGTGAGCATCAGCAGCTCTGTCTCGCCTGTTTCTTCTTTCCTTCCCTATGTCTCCCTTTCTTCTTCTCTCTATATGTCTCCTTTTCTCTTTCACATTCTGCCTCAACACACACACACACACACACACACACACACACACACACACACACACACACACACACACACACACACACACAC
>JAOXYM010000014.1:8372625-8390026 GCA_028567055.1 Leptatherina wallacei | reverse complement strand
CACACACACACACACACACACACACACACACACACACACACACACACACACACACACACACACACACACACAAACAACCTCTTGAGCTCTCTGGTCCAGGTTTAGAGGAATGTTGAGTGTCTCTATGGCTCTCTCCATGGAGATTAGGCCTCACCATGCATGCCCTCCCCCTTCATTCCATTCCAAAGTGTGCCCCCTAAGAGCTGCTGCATTTTTATCTGAGCCTGGTGATTGTGACAGATTGGCCAAACGTTGCGCACACACCGACACATTTGTCGATGCACGTTTTAGGCACAAACAGAGGGGAGGCTGCGTTGCCCGGGGAGGGACAGTGCCAGGCTCCGGCTATAAAACCCTCCCAGGCTGAGGCCAGAGTCCTGCCCTGAGCTGGACAGGACATCCTTCCTTTGTGCCCGGACACTGTCAGGACAGGCAGTACAAGAGCCTCCAGCATGAACGACATCTACAAGGCAGCGGTACGTACTCTCACTCAACTCATATGGTCGAAGGGGTGCAGTTGGTTCCTTCTGATGAAGACATTTGGTTTGCTCAGATGCTCAACAAAAACTGCTGGGAACTCATCTGGTCAGAGAGAAATCTTTGTTTTGGTTCACAAGCCTTCATCCATAACATTACAATTAGAGGGACATTTGGTGGTTAACAATGCAGGACTGTAATTTAATTGGCCAGATTTAAGATGGTATAGTACTGAATGCTTTGACGCTGGTATTTTTTAGTTGATTGATTGAAAAAGTCTAGCATCGCTTGAATGGTTGACAAATCTCTGTTGACGTGGCGTACAGTGCACAATCACCTCCATCACCAGATGATGTCAAAAGAGTCTTTGCACCATATAAGTCTGAAGATCTTCATGCCTATCAGACCTGAGTGGAGCCACTCATGAGGTCACTGACAGGGCACGTCCCTGGCCTGCACTCTACTTCTTCATCCATGACTTCAAATGGAGCAGCCACACTTCACATGACTAATTTTGGCCAGTTGCTTCAATGTTCCTCTGTCGGTGGTTCTCTGGTGCCAGAGAAGGACCTCAGGTTTAGATAAAGCCCCCCCCCCCCTACGGCTGAATTCCAGCATTATCTGTGAGCCTGAGAGCTCTGGGGCTATCTATCCACCTCCGCCTGGGCAGGCTGTCCCATCCACTCACATGCCAAGCGATGCAGTGCAGCTGAGGCAGTAAAAGCACCTAAGAATGTGTATTACATGTGTTTGTTTGGATGGATCTTTTCGTATATCATCACCGGAGGAGTGTGTGTTTATGTGTGTGTTTAATTTATAGTGGTGGACAGATGATAACTCTTACATAAGCAGCTGTCTCCCTCTCTCATTCGTGGTAGCTTTTCCAGGATTACTGTGCCATTGTTGGGCCAGATCCACAGCTATGCTAATTTAAAGCATTGTGTATTGTGTCCTTTATCTGTGGTTCCTGATCCTTCAGTGTTTATTTTTAACACTCCTCTTAGAGGCTCTCACATATGATATATAGGTTCTGTGTTTTCTTAAGGGTGGCCTAGTGTAAGGGACACTTTTGCTGACAGAAAAGTTATCAAAGTAGACAGAGATAATTTAGCCCATTTTGGCTGATTTTAAGCTATCTTTCCATTTTATCCAAGAACCACAACTATACATTTTTCAAACGAAAATAATTTAGAAAAAATACTATTTGAGACCTGAATTGCTCTAAATTTGTCAAATGTTCCCACTTTAAAACGTTTAACCTTTTACAGGTTGAACAGCTGACAGATGAACAGAAAAACGGTGCGTATTATATTTGCTTTAACTTTTGTTTGTTTTTTAGTATCGGTATGCTACTTAAAGCATCAAGCTCACTTTAAAAAGTGTTATCAGATATAACTTTAGGCAATGTTGCAAACACTTCACCCTCTAATAGAGTTGGGTTTGTGACTGTGTGTGCTGCTGTGGTATTTGCAGAGTTCAAGGCCGCTTTTGACATCTTCGTGCAAGATGCGGAGGACGGCTGCATCAGCACCAAGGAGCTGGGAAAGGTCATGAGGATGCTCGGGCAGAACCCAACACCAGAGGAGTTGCAGGAGATGATTGATGAGGTGGATGAAGATGGTAAACCAAAACACCTCTGTGCCATAGTAAAAAAAAAAAAGAAAAAAAAAGATAAATTGAATGACTAGTTGTTGCTGACCTCTCTTTACCCATGGGTCAGCTACCAGTTCCATCATGTTGTGCAGACAATTGTCAGTCAAACCCTCTGAACTTAATGTCAAATGCTAGTCAAGGGTCTTAAATGCAACAGGATATGTCAGGCTGGATTAAAGGGAAATGTGTATCAGATGATGCACATGTCATCTTGAATTTTTCATGTGATGTAATGATGAAACATAAAAAATAGCATGTCGGATTTGAGAAAGCTTCAGTTTGGAGTAGCTATACAGTATGTCATGTTGTCAGATAAACTACAGGAGGGCCTTTTTGCTGAAATGTGTTTTTTGAGCATATGAATTACAGATATTAATGTTATTGTAAAAATAACAATAATAAAAGATAACTAAAACACATTTAGAACTTTATTGCTCATTCCAATATTTTGAATTCCTTTGCAGACTGCTGCTTTAAGAAGAGGTTGTGCTGGTTAAATGATGTGAAATTGTGATGAAGTGAATTATGTGCGTGCAGGGAGTGGCACGGTGGACTTTGATGAGTTCTTGGTCATGATGGTGAGATGCATGAAAGACGACAGCAAAGGGAAGTCAGAGGAGGAACTGGCAGAGCTTTTTCGGATGTTCGACAAGTAAGTTTTAAGTTCATACCATACTGTTATACTATAAAGAGTGTATACTATTAAAACATACCGACACCCTTGTATCCACTTAGAAAAAACAGATAAAGCACTAAGAATAGTTAACTTGCATGCTCTTAGATAGACTTACTGACAAGACGTGTCAAAATATCTTAAACAAGTGGATGCTATCATCTAAAACTACCACAGTCTCATTATGAAATTGCTCTTCAGAGTGGTTCCGGCAAAATACGCTCCCTATGTGCAATTATGTGTTCTGACAAAATGCCAAGTAGCTCTGCAGAGTGCAGCATGTAGTTTGCTCCTTAATCCTTTTTGACAGTTCAGAGTATTTCTAACACCCACTAGCATGTAAGTCACACACCTCGTCTGCACTTCAAAGAGCAAACTAGCCGTTTCCTTTTTTCCACACAGCGATGTTCTCAGACACTTAAAATTCTGATATGATCATGCACATGTCACACACTAACACGTCACCTTCATATAGGCACCTGTGAAGTCAAATTAAAGTTTGCTTTGTGCAAAACATGCATCCTACTTCTGTGTTTGTGCAGAAACACTGATGGTTACATTGATCTGGATGAGCTGAAGATGATGCTGGAATCTACAGGAGAGCCGATCACTGAGGATGACATCGAGGAGCTGATGAAAGATGGGGACAAGAACAACGACGGCAGAATTGACTATGATGGTGAGGCGTCTGTACTAATTAAGACAAAAAAGAAAAATAATGAAAATGTCAGAAAGAGCAGCACTTTCTCACAAAATGTTGCCCTGTAAAAGCATCACAGTGTCATTGCAATCAGCTTAAGGCTTTTTGCTTACCATGACTTTTTCATTTTCACAGAATTCTTGGAATTCATGAAAGGAGTGGAGTAATCCTAGACACCAGGGGGTCCAAAGTGTTATTTTTGTATGTCTCTATGACTCCACGGTGATCTGTGGAAAACTGGGAGCTGAACTGGATGCAGTTGATGGAAACAATGGGACGACTTTGCAAGATTTAGTCAAATGCTGTATCTGAATCTTTCTGTATATTTCTACCATCTCTTGCATTGTTGTAAATACAGTTTGTGACTAACTTTAAAGCCCATGTATGCCGAATTTGTGTACATTTGTCCAAATTAATTTGAATTTCTTTAGAAGCCAAATAGAATTTTTCATATGGTTCCTTGAAGTGTGAAGTCTGTGTCTGGATAAATCTTCTCTCTTTCCACGGCCAGTTTAGAAATCCTCTTAGTGAGACATTGTTTACCTGGGCAGATGTAAACAAAGAAGATACCCATGAGTCAATTTACATATTTTACACAAGTCATACTTTTCATACAATGTATTGAATTGAACTGTATACATTGCTATAATGTGCACATTGTACACATATATTTATGTCTAAAATACCCTCAGGAGATGTTATTCCCTTCTCGTGTCCCTGGAACATCTGCGTGTTTCTACATGAAAGGTCTGCATGGAATGTGTGCTCATCTAATAAATAAGATACACATTTGTCTGTGCATTCATTTTGTTTGAATCCAGTTCTAACTTTCTTTTAGAGTTTACAGTAAGGTCATAGCTGATATTCAAGAGAAGCGTCCTGTATTTATTTCAACCTGCATAGCTGTTGTTGTTTTTCTAGCTTGCATGATAGTCAGGAAAGTTGTGACGTGCAACAAACAATGATTTCACAATTTCATTCCCATTTTGCTCAGCTGTATTTTTTTTCATTTTCTTCTTTTTTATTGTATTATTACAGGCCTGTCTTTCTGCCCTGCTGTCCAGAGAGCAAATAAATACGCACAATTTTGCCAGAAATATTATTGTTGTCCCCTAAAATACTTTATGAACTTAAACTGTCTACTCTAAACTCTGATTCATTTGTGTAATTTGTATTCTGTCTACGGTATGTGGGCTATTCACATGGTTGTATCAGGTTACAAAGTGTATTGAGATAGATGCTATTTATGTCTGATCGTGTTAGTGCCCATGTTAGGGGATCACTGACACCAGTTGACAATCAGATGCCTTCATCCATATAAAGAATGCTATTGACTGCACTGAGATAACAGTTCTATTGTTACTACAGCTTTAATGCTGAGACAAATGTAAATGCTTCTGAAATATCTACATTAAAGAGTGGAAAATCATTTTCAAATCAGGAGTTATTTTATCTTGGGGTAAAAGAAATATTTTCAGTTTAAGATTTTACTGGCAGGCTCAGAAAAATTCTCTCCCAAGACATCCTAACACACTCATTACATGGTTGTATGAACATATGCAGGCTGCAGGAGTCGTGCAGTTATCACTGTGGCCACTTGATGTCAGCAGGACAACACATTGTTATCCGTTTGTTTGGCTCAGTCACAAAAAGGCTGACGATGAGATTGCATTACACAGCGTCCGTCTTCCCTAAGACAGATAATACTCAGCTGGCTTGATTAAAAACATACAAATCTGGTCAGTTTGAAAATAAGGCTAGCAAACATATTCTTATATTAAAAGTGACTCAGATAACTGTCAAATACAATCAATCTTAGATATTACAATATGTTTATTACACTGTTTCTAATTCATGTAATTTCATTTAATTTAGGTTGATGCAATAGATCTTTCTGTGATGTTGTGCTTGGAAATGGGATGGCTTGTGTTTGCAAGTGACATCAGTGGCCTGACTGATGACAGCATCTAAAGGCCCTCCTACCTTCCTCTATCTCTTACTCCTTCCCTGGGGCTTCTTGAAGCTTTGTCCTGCTCCCACCACAATGTATTACTCAAGGGATTAAAAACCCAAACCAGCAGTGAACTGGTTTGCAACAGTCTGACAAATATAATCTGACACTGTGCATCAGCTGCATCATCTAAAGTATCCCTCCCATCAAAAAATATGAAAAAAGTAGGAATGACAATAACTGCTTTAAAACTGATAAGATGTGAAAAGTGTTCTTGCAAAATGAATCAAATGCTTCTTTATTCTAACCCAGATTAGACTGCTCTGCTGGCCGAGTTTCATATAAGCTGACTGCAGCATGCAGCAGGATGAGTAGTGCACTCGCCACCATCAATGGGAGGCTGGGCAGCAGCAGAGCAGAGTGTGAATGAATCTGGGGTGTGGTGCACTAGCAGTAAGTTGGGTGGAGAAGTGATGCGGTTACGTAAGACAAGCCTGATGACTCATGCCTGCTGTTATTAACACACACTGCGGTTATGAGCCACCTTTGCTGTTGTGGCACAGGCATTTGTGTGCAGCACTCAGACTTCCTGTAACACTGACGGTTCCCTGAGACAGAGTGAATCTTCACAGGTTACAGGTTATACAACTTGACTACATTCAATATATTCTCCATGTGTGGCAAAATGGGTTTTTCCATTAACTAAATTTGAGTCAGGCAGATATAGAGCTCATTATAGTAAGTAATTAGAGAAACACACCACTGCACTCTTATTGATTTATAAATCATCCATTCAAACCATTACATCGCATAAGAATCATAATCCACCACGAAACTGTCCTGAAACTGTTTTAATAAGCTGTGCCAACAGTATGATATTTTCATAACCTCTTCCCAGCTCAGAATGATTTATAGACGCGTAAAATCCCCGAAAGAGTGAGGAATACCCTACACACAATCTAGAGTTTGGAAGACGTTAGCGACTCATACCATCTTTCAGACGCCCACACATGCAGAACTCATTTGGAGCCAGCAGGCTTTTGGGTTTAGAGTATTCCTGTTTTTCTTGCTTCTCTACATCACATGAGTCTTGGAAGTTGTCCAGTCCTTGATATAACAGATTATTTTTGAAATTTCTCATGTTACCCACCATTCTCAATAGCCCCAAAATAAATAAATAGCAGCTCCTGAAATCTCTGGATCTACCCTCACCTGTAATTTTGTTTAGCGGATAGGATTTTCATTATTGATGCTCTGCATTAACAGCTTGGCTTCTACCTGGGAAAAAATATTCTATTACCATTTATCTGGTAGAAATGATCTCTCATTAGTATTCATAATAAATAAACAAATAATATTTCATCAGCAGATGATTGTCTGCCTTAGGAGAGCAAATGGAAGATTGTTTTTGTTGCCATAAATACACAATGAGGAAGTGGAACACTTTAGACAAAGAGAGAGTGGAAGCACTGCAGGTCAAACTGGAACAGACTGAATATTGTATCATGACGCACCATCCCACTTGTGGCGCTGAGAACACTGAAGTACTGTTTCTTGACTGCCCCTCCATAATAGCTCATAGAACAGCTAGACTACGAGACACACAATTCTCAAATTCCACAGAAATTATTCATTGATTCAAATGAATAACAGCATTTGTTCTGTTTTAATGCGCCACTGAGAGTTTATCTATTTTTACTACTATTAAAAGGGAAACTTGTTGCGATGCAAATGAAATACTCGGAAGAACTGCTCACAGAGTAGATGTAGCATTATTACATGATTGAATTATCAAAGTTACTTTTTTTAAATGTTGTGGCTTGTTAAACTACGTTCAGCCATTTTACAAACGGATGATTCCATAACATTGTTCTCTATAAAGTGACCATATGTTCATACTCTATAGCTGCTTGCAACTTCCGATATCAAGTAATGTAAGTAGTTATGGTTTTGTTCAAAGTACAGTTCTACTCTTTATAGAAATATATATATTATATATTACAGAAATATGTAATAAAGTATATTTCATTTAATTTCATTTCAATATGCGGATCATTAGGGGTCGCAGTTGTTTGGTGATGGGCTTGTAGGGAAACATCCGTTTCCTGTCACCTAAAAGAGACAAAGAAAACTAACAAACTGATGAGAAAAGTCCAACTCCAACCTGTTGCTTCATTACTGCCAACAGCTTCTTTCTTAACCTATTGTTATCAGGAAAATATTCATAATAGCTGCCAAAATTTCCAAACTAAAGCCATGTTAGTCAGAATGCTTATATTAAAATAAGATTTGTTTTAGAATGTGGAGATTTATCTTTGTTGTACTATGACATAATTATTTTAGGCTCATTATGACGTAGAAGTGCATCCCAAAGCAAAGTCCTTGGCTCGCTCTACAATTCAGTACTGTAAGCAACATATGGCCTTGTGTGAACGGCCTACCAAACGGCAAGACGGTTCCCAGCATGGCCTTCTCAGTAGCTCCTGAGCAGGAACACATGACAGACAGACGACCTTTAGTTTGTGTTGGGTCTAGCAGCACACAAGGAACGCTCCATTTCATTCACTTTGCCACAGATTAAATTGCAAACAAACATCACTTTGTTCTTGAGCTTGGTGAGCCCAGGCAACTGTACAATACATCACCGGATGGTGAAATTGGCTACAAAATGAGGGACTTCTGGTATTAACAGATGGCTGCCGCAGTCTGCCACACGGATTCCATGTGGCTCTGCTTTACACATGACCCAGTATCCTTGTTGCCAAAACTCACACTTCTCCGCCTCGGAGAATGTGTCTTGCACAAGATTGAAGTGTCACAAAAGGTCTGTTTTGAAAAGATAGTATATCTATAATAGGTTCCTGGACTGATAAGATACTTCCTGTAAGATAACTTGAAACTGTAGAAGATATCCTCTCGGGTGACAATACTACAAATAAGAATACCAAAGCATGACATTGTAAATGTTTCTTTTGGTACTTATGGTAAGTTTGTTAATTTTTTTGCAAAGTGGTGACAAACCCCGCAGTTGAGCCTTGCTGAACTTCTAAATAAGTTTTTCCTCTGTATGTCTATGAGAGCCAGTCTTGTTGTATACCAAGGCTTATTTCCTTACACACATGGGGAAGTATGAAGAAAATGCTTGCAAATGTGCCTCAAGTGTTCTGAGAATTGACCATCAATCCTCATGAAACAGGAGATGAAATCCCTGGCATGATAACACATACCACTCCAGTACAGTCACACATGGCAACATGAAAGCATGACTAAAAGGCTATTTCTGTGTTTCAGTGTAACCATGAAGGTACTTAGGACAAAATACAATTTTCCTCATCACTGCTTGTAAAAAGCATAGAATGTACTCATGAGCTCTGTATGCACACTGAATAGATGAAGCAGCCGCCATATAAATGCAGACAGCATGGCTCAAAGGACATCGCAGTAACCATGATATCATTCCCTCCTCAGTGTCATGATATCAGAGACAAGATTCAGCCAAATACTGAGATTAGGATTATTCTCTGCGGCCCTGAACATCTGCTGTACACAAACAGAGTGAGACCAACGGGGGTAGAAATCCCTGCAGTAAAGATGTGGTAATTCACAAGAGAATGGCTTTTACAACAGCATGGACAAACATTTAAAGAACAAAAGTGACCCCACCAAAAATGTTGTATTTGTGAAAACTATTTTTTTTTACGGGAACAACAAAAAGAAGCGGTGCACACTAAATATAGAGACTTAAGCTGAATAAAAAAAGCCTTCCGTGTTATTGTGCATCAGAAGCAGAAGCAGCTGTGAAATTGCCGTCAGTCATGCAGTATGCTAAGTATGTTCTTGTAACCACAGCAGGTGTGAACCAGCTCTGACTGGCTTTTGTTCAGCTTTGACACCACACACACAAATACATCATAAGCATGCTTGCAAACAGGCACATGCCCCCTCCCTCCCTCCCTCCCTCCCACCCACCCTGAGCTAAAATCCAGCTTCATCTCTAACACATCTGCTTTCCCAGATATGACTGCTGAGTAAGCACTGCATTAGCCTCTGCTTTCCATCATGTGTGATCACAACAGGACAGAAATACTTACAACATGTCTCACACAAAATCGAGGAAGAAAATAATGGGGGGAAAAAAATATAAACTTTGCAATTTCTGTTCTCATGAGCAGATGTCAGTTTTCTCCTGATTTTCTTAAGCTTTAGGGACGGGAGAAAACATGAGCTGTTAGGGCCGCACGCATATTTTTGAAGTTGGCAAAGGAAAACAAAAAGATTTGTAATTACAGCATGTGAAAGACTATTTTAACTCACAGTTAAGCCATTCAATATTAAATAGTTGACATGAAAAAACGATCTGAATGGTTGCTGCCACACCCGGACACTTACTTTATATTAAATTAAAAAGAAAATATTCCAAGACTCTACTATGCAACCACAATAAAACAGGTATTTTATGCTGTACAAATGAGTAAATCATTATTTTCTACTGCACAGCATTGCCATTAATCTTTAGACGTACAGTGTCTCTTACAGATAAGATCTTTATGATTAATGGTTCACTGCGTCAGCCACAGGCATTGAAGCTACCCATAGCCTTATGGTGGATGTCTTTTCAGACCTAATCACATGGTTTACCCAACAGGTATGTGGCTTGCCAGGTTCAGTCATGTCGGAAAACCCATCATTCAACAGCTTTTTAATTGCAACTGCAAGATGTTACCAGGCAAGTCTCTTCATGCTACTCTAAAAGTTGTAAGGTTTTACTTTTAGCCGGCTGCAAAATCTTCACTCTCAGCCCAGAAGCTGAAACTTAAACAGTTTTAGAGCAGTGTTTAAGTCATCCAGTAGTGACAGTTATTGGACTATAACTCACCTAAAGTCCACCGATTCCAACACCAATTCTTTTTTTCCTCATTTAGAGAATGTCTATTTTTCCTAGGTAAGGGAATCAATGCATTTTTCTGTCAACTGGCGAAGAACAAATGAATAAATTTCCATGACAAGAGAAACAGTTTCAAAGGAATGGAGCTTGTGATGCCCTTCCATGAAACATCAGGTGTAGAAAACACTGGCATAGAGAGCACATATTTCATAAACCTGGAGTTATTAGTTAAATGTAGGTTGTCATTTTTGACTGATGGAGCAAAGGAAAAAACTGATTTTAGCCCAGTCCATGAGAAAATGTGCAACAGGGATATTTTTCCATATGTCCAAAAGGTAGCAATGGCACAATAAAGATACAACTGTGATGTTCTTTGCAGGAAAGTATTCAAGTGGTGTGATGCAAAACAGTAACAATGTCTTTATTAATATTTAAGCCAAACTATCCCACATTTTCATGTCAGACTGCGTTGTGTTGGCCATTAGAGATAATGATATGTTCCATCTATTGCAGAACAATTATGAATGGTGTCTGTGAATCAACCAAATTTTTTTGTCCTTCATAGTTATGGTCCAAAATATATATCAGATCTGCTGATGTATTATGAGCCACTGAGACTTCGAAGAGTTAAAACAAAACAAGGAGATTCAGCATTTAGTTTTTATGCTCCGAATATCTGGAACAATCTACCTGAAAACCTGACGTTTGCTCCAAACCTTAGTTCTTTTAAATCTTGTCTAAAAACGTCTTTGTTTGCTTGAGCTATTAATTAAGGTTGAGAATTTTTCATTTTCTACAAAAATGTATTCTCTTGCATATATACATTGACTGTATGTATGACTCACTGTATGTATTTGTCTGTTTCGATTTAGGCTTGTTATGCTTCTATTTATTTTTTAAATCGTTTTTTTTAGTTTGCTTCAATTTAATTCTTTTATTTCTAACATCTTTGACTCTTTTTAGTTTGTCTTAATTGTTTTTAAATATTTCTTTTGCGCCACACTGTATTCCTTTTAATATTATACAAAAGCACTTTAACTTATCTTGTACATAAAATAGGCTATAGCCTACAAATAAACTTGCCTTGCCTTGATGACATGAAATGTGCCCTAATCTTTCTTCAAAACAATCCTTTTTTCTGGATAAAATGATCAAAACTTGAATATTAAGTTGTGTAAAAAATGAGCATGAAAACAGTCAAATTACTGCTTAAAATCCATGCAGAGTTCCTACTTTATAATGGCAGCACAAATGTGAAAGTTCTTGAGTGCTTTCAATCACTATTCTTTAAAAAGAACACCACAGGATATTGATCAATCTAAAAGCTACCATATGCACTATATGCTACAAAATAAACAAAAATAAAATCATTCAGGCTTTTGCGCAGCACCTAATTTAAATTCTACTCTGGGTCCTCCAGTTGCAACGGGGAGCTGTCGGAAGTCTTGTATCTGTGGTGGAGTAAATGCTGTGTCATCTTCCTCTTCCTTTAAGTGTTGTTTGAGTGACTGCTACTGGGTGTGTCTACACTGTGGTATTGACAGATCTGGCCTTGTCACTTGTCTTTGTGTCAGGGAGCCCGGGGGAGACAGGAAGTCGGGCATCAGATCGGACAGAAAGCAGACAACTGACCACACCTACAACGTTTGGGCCGGACAGCACAATTCTCCGAGCACTCTTTGGTTATGACTCAACCACAAAACCACTTTCGTTTTTGTTTACCAAACCGCACTGTCGACTTCCAGTGAAAAGTCAAAGCAAAAGGCAAACAAATGATGCTCAAGTAAAAATATACAATATATTTGTTGTATAAATTTGTACAGAATGCCTTGGACTTTTAGCTTTATATATGCTATACATAAGGTTCCAAATAGGGTCACTTCCATATCCTTCATGATTTACAGAAAATGTCCCCCATAACAACCACAATTAATACACATCTTTACAAACATATCAAACAAAACAGCCCTTGGGTGCGCTTGAAGAGGCCAAGATGACAAACAGACGCCTTGTAAAGAAAAAAAAAAAATCCCTGAACGTGTTTCTCATTGAGGTAAGAACGCACTAGTCAAATTCACTTCCTTTCATTTTCTCTCACACCAAAACTCATTCATTTGTTCTAAGACGAGACTGGCTAAGACGAGAACAGCTAATTACACATTATGTCTCCTGTAACATTGTACCACAAGAGGAGTAGCTGCTGGCTGAAGATGTCAAAGTAGAAAAAAAAAGATACAGTGGACATCCATTCATAAACACCTTTCAACTGTGGAGAAAACCAGTCTTATAACATTTTACCTCAACATGGTAGCTGACATTTAGTTCAGTTTTTTATAAAGGAATGGCCAAGGCCTCAGCAACAACAGGCATAAAGGATACAAAACGAGGTCCTTCGTGGAATATAATCTTGTGTAAATAATGCAGTTATATGCAACAGAATGTATTGGAGGGGTTGTGTAAATGAATATAATCACACTGTCATATTTTGTGAAAAATATCACAGTTCAAATATATGCAAAATATTGCCCACTCAAGCTTGTATTCAAAGACTATTCATTTTTACCAAATATTAGTGAAGGTACTTTGTGTAAAAGCACAAAAAAAAAGCTCTCTGCGGCAACTGTAAACAGCCATCAGGAGAAAAACTGTACAATAACCCAAAGTTTGATGAGTATAGTAGCTTATTTCCCTCGGCTGGAGTAACAGAACATCTCGGATTGGTCCCCAGAAAACATTCTGATTGGCCAAATACTTGTTTTGGCCAAATACTTGTTTTTGCCCATCAAGGCAATTTCCATGACTGACATAAACATCCATTTTACAGCTGGTGAATAAAAAAATAACAGTCAAATAACAGTTCAAGAATTAATGGGGATGTTATGAGATATCCTGCGGTTATAACTGTACATGATCATTCATTAATGCCATGAGTGGTGGAGAGCAAAATTCTTCCTTGTGTTAGATATTAAGGCATTGAAACTGGAGCTTGTTGTTTGCATATGAGTGCTCTTCCTTTAACAGATCAATGTGGTTCCTTTTGGTGCAGAAGGCTGTGACAGACATACTGCTTGCATCAGCATGTTAGGCATCTGACAGCCTCAGAAACCCAAAGAGACACCACAGGAAACAACAACAACCAAAAAGAAACAAAGAAAAACTGCTTTCTTATTGCTCCTCATGTGGACTCCAGCTGAAAGACATTGTGATTAGTCGGTGTGGTGAAGAAGAGCTGCTCCTCGCTGGTGGAACGGTTATCGCAGGGAGTGTGCCGCCCCAGAGTCCTCTCAAAGTCCAAGAGCTGACCCATGAAGTTAAAGTTTGGTGAAATGTTGGATTTCTTCCTCTTGACAAAGTCATAAGCATCATTTAGAGAGAGGTTGAGTCTCTGCATCAGGTAGGCCACCGTGACTGTGACTGAGCGGCTGATACCGGCCAAGCAGTGGACCAGGATGCCGCACCGCTTTGATCGAGCCTCATCTGTAAAAAAAAAAAAGGGAAAACAGATATCTGAATATGTCTGCTTCAAGTGTAACATGTAAAAAAAAAAAATCTGATTGTTTGAAACAACACTTTTCTGTACTATACGTCTGTAAGAATTTAGCTCTTCGTTTACACTTCAACTCACAGGAAAACTGTGTCCCATACTTTTCTTTAATTTTAGACATCAGCAAACAATTTTCAACTTGTAAACCTAGAATCAAACACAACCCAAGGGAGTGGAGACAACATTTCCTTCCTCATTCTGCCTCTTAACACACACACACACAGCAACCACCAAACAAACAAGCAACTGCGGTTTGAAGTGCAGTCATTAAAAAAAACACCAAAACCAAAAGCAAAACTTAAACATGACATTGTAATACTGACAAATACAACAAATATGTCAAGGTTTATCTGTTGTTGCTGTATATTAAAGTAATACAGCTGATATTAGCCTTTCATCCCTCTGGTCAAACTTCCACATATTTCAAAAACACATTTGTATTCTGTTAAACTGGTCTGTGGTTCCTGATGCTCTAATTCCTATCAAATATGATTAAATCATCTGGGAATTCACTCCCATTTGACTTTACAAAACAGTGTTCAGCCCAAGAATTAAAAAAAAAAAAAACAATGTATCTGTTTAGTTTATGTCCAGCTGAGTCAGATGTTGCCTTACTTACCAATAAATGATATTGCCTCTGGAAAGAACTGGGACAGGTTCTGACTCCAGTGGTCCGAAATCGGGATCTGTTTGTACCTGAAGTGGCCGTCATGCTCAAACATGTTGGGGAGATTGGGTGTGACGTTTAGGATGTAGGAGATGTTGTACCTCCCCAGCACATCTAGGTTGGTGGAGTCTTTGGCGCAGCCCAGGTACAGGTAGGGTAGGATCTGAACGGGGAAGTCCGGCTGATTGCTGGGGATGGGGCTTTCCTCGAACTCTGTGGCACTGCCAGGTTCTCGATCGGACTCCCCGTCGGAGCAGTCCGAGCTGATCCGGAGATTTCCGAAGCCCAGGACAGACATCGGAGGAGATGAACTGGGACAGGAGCTGTCCAGGAGGGTCTCGCAGTGCTCTGGGTACTCTGTGTGAAACTTTACAAAACCACCTGGACAAGTGCCAGAACACAACTTCATTAACAAATCGAATTCAAAGCTTTCATATTTTTTAAATTAATCTAATAATGTTTGTAACAGAAGAGAAAAATCACTACGAGGTGAACTGTAAGACCCCCCCCCCTCTCTCTCTCCCGCCCTCCCCAAACGGACCATTCATGAAATGCATGTCTGTTCCTGCTGGAGCAAAACATGCCGCAGCCATTTTGGAATTTTAATTGAGAATCTCAGTAGTGACATAAACTTTTTGAACCTCGACCCCACAACAAAAGATGAACGTGAGCGCTCAAGTAAACGCGTTTATAAGAATAATACTAACAATAATAATCAAGATATAAACAGTTATTCAAGATGAAAAAGTTGACATTTGTAACTTCAGAGCTAAGTCAGGGGGTTGCATGTTAAACTCATGGCTCCTCTAACATTTAATTCATTTATTTGAAACTTTATTAGTAACTGTTTTTAAGTAGGCTATGGCAAATGTGGTAATAGCCAAAAAACTCACTTTGCGTCAAGTGTGCTATGAAATAACATTTCTAGTAGGCTATCTTTCCATCGTTACACACTCCATAAACACACCTTTCACCTTTATTTAATTGCTTCTGAGACTATATTAACAGAAGAAGCATTTACCTTCCAGATAGTAGGCTTTACAGCCGTCTTCCCATAGTTTCTGCAGAAGTAGAAACAAAACCGTCGCCGGAGCTCCGCCGTCGGGCCAGTCCACGGAGGACTCGTCGTACAGGACAACCGTGTCCGTCTTGCACCGTCTTACAAACTTCTCCTTATCCTCGTGTTTGGGGATGATAGTCTGGATGGGTATGTTGCCCTTTCTGAACCTCCGGAGCATTAGTCCCGTCATGGCCAGATTTATGGCGGTCTCTATGTGGGATGATTCATAAAGCTCATGTGAACGGCAGTCCAGCAGGAGCAACGAAGTGCCCCCGGACTCTAACTCGAGTTGCAGCCATTCCACGCTTTTGCTCGGCATCGCATTAGACATATCGCTCTCAATATCATGCTACACGCAAGCGCCAAAGACGTAGTCCTTCAAGCGACGATAAAACCCATTTCAGCCGTTTTGTTTTGCTTTTTAGAAAAACAGCGTTAAATGTTGCCCCGCCAGTTCATCGCGCTTCTGCTCGAGTGAAGAGATTTCCCCTTTTTTCCTCCTCTCTCTTTCCATCAGTCAGAGTCAGACCTGTCCCAGTAAGTACGGAGAGTTACCGGAGAACCTGGTAAACACTTTGAGTTGATTTTTTTCTATGTTTTATTGCCTGTAATCTTCTAAGCAACTTCAGCTTCTCCACGTCATACCAGGATCCAACATGCACATTCTCGGTCTACCATTCCAACGCATGGGAGTTTTTTTTCTTCTTCTTTTTAGTTGACAGAAGAGCAACTCAAGAGGGAGGAGTTTAATCCGTACGATTTAAAGTCATAGCGGAAATATCACAAAGTTTTGTAAGTCTCAATTAAATAATTGTGAAATCTCTACAACTAGACCTCTCTTGTTCTAAGTGATTGTGGAAGATTTAGAATAACTTGATCAGATATGAGCCACGCGTGTTGGTGACATTGTCACTGAACTATTCCCGTAATAAGTTACACCATTGAGAAAAGAAGGTGGGATTCCATTGTTCTACATAACCATGCTTTATTACTGTAGTGTTTGTTTTTCATATCAGAATCCAACTGGCCTACGTGTGAACTTTTTGTTACTTTCGTTTTGAAACGAGAACTTCCCCATTTTGATAATAACATTTGATAATAATTTTATTTATAACGCACTTTTACATTAGAAAAAATCTCAAAGTGCTTCAAGTTAAAATGATAATTTATATGTACCAGTACCCTCACAATGTATACTATTGAAAACTACTAATAAGGACAGATTATGAAACAAAGGGGCCCTGAGCACAGATTTGTTAAAGGGCCCCCAATTTACCTTCTGGTGACCAAGACACCCATACTGCAGAGACTCAAAATGACAGAACCTTTGCTAATAAAACAAAATCTCACACCAGAAGACAAACAACAAGTTAATGTTGTTGCATAAAATGTAGCAGTTCCATAAAAAGAGCCAACAAATTGGGAAGATTATTAATTTCAAAGGCTACATTTTTTATGCCTACATCTGCATCTGCAAATCAAAATATACTGTTTTTTATGTTCAGAAATGTTAACATTACTACAGCTTCATTTTGTATGATGTAAAACTGTCACAGATGTGATATTACACAAATATCAGGTATTCAAAATACAATGTAGGAATAATAGAAGAAAAACAAGTCTGGGTCTTTTCTTAAGAAGTGATCGTGGAAGATTTTGAATAACTTTTTTCAATATGAGCCACACATGTTAGTGACATTGTTTCACTGAGATATTCCCTTAGGGGATCAATAAAAGTATCTATCTATCTATCTATCTATCTATCTATCTATCTATCTATCTATCTATCTA
>JAOXYM010000014.1:8356184-8367019 GCA_028567055.1 Leptatherina wallacei | reverse complement strand
ATCTATCTATCTATCTATCTATCTATCTATCTATCTATCTATCTATCTATCTATCTATCTATCTATCTATCTCACCTCCTGTTTACAAGCCACAGGCAGGGATAAATATCTCCATCTCATGACTTCTAACCTTTTCTGTGACACTAATAGTTTGGGCATTTGAACCAGCTTACCTATTATGCGTGTGTTTTCAGATTTGCTGCCACAATTTATGGTTGTTTTTATATTTGAGTCTATACAAAGACTTTTCAACATTATACAGCTCTTGATCATTTATGTTTAATCTAGTTTTTTAGTGTATCTGTACTTATTATGTGTAACACTTAGTCCCATTTTGGTCAAATAGTAGTCGTGCAGGTTATTTCGGTTATTTTAGCTTTGAAAATTTTGCCATTATGTTTAAATTTGGTCATTTTGTTCTTTTTTGTAGCACATTCAGTCACTGAGTCCTTGTGGTCATTTGTATCTCTTTAGTTCTTTGTTTCTTTGTTGCTATTTTGCCCTTTTCATTCATTCATTCATTCATTCATTCATTCATTCATTCATTCATTCATTCATTCATTCATTCATTCATTCATTCATTTTTCATACCCACCTTTGTCTTATCCAGCAACATGAAGGGGCAGGAGTCCATCCCAGCTACCATCAGGTGAGCAGGTGAGATGGAGGGTACACCTTGGACGGGTTTTCAGTCCATCACAGGGCCAACAGACAAACATGTGTAATGTAGTTTTTACAATGAAAAACAACATTGTTTAACGTTGAAATCACATTCAAATCTTGAAGAACACTAAACACTAACACACAAATAGGCTGAATCCAGAAAATTGAACATCCACTGTCTATCATTCAGGGTGTAGTTTGAACTGGTGATGCATTTTGTTGCATAATGTTTCACTACGGAAGGATGTTGTCATTTTTCATCGTGATAAAATAATCAGATTGGACACACCCCTGAAACTGCTCTCTTCCCCATTTTTAATTTTTTTATTTCAAAGTTGAAGTAAAAAAAGGAAGCCCCTCCCTCTCTTTCTCCCCCAAAGTGTTTTTTCTCAGCATGTAAGCACACAGTTGTCATGGCTCATCGCTGCTGTGTATAATGATGCAGCAGAATTGTGAAGAACAATTATGCAAGTGAAAGGGAATGAGAGACGGTGAGATGCTTGCAGTGTGAATGTGGCTGTGCAGCTCATCTGTGTGCACACACGTGAGTAGGGAGAGACACAGTTAGTCAGGGCATCTGGATTAACACAGGATGAGGAACAGAGCTAAACTTACACATTCACACACAAGCTCTCTCAGCCATCAACTTATTAAATAACAGGCACCTTATCGTCGCTACACTGCACCACCATTTTAACACCTGCCTCCAACAGACACCCTCCACTCAAAAGTTTGAAGAACAACATGCACATTATGTTCACGCACTGTCTCTGGCCCTTCATGCCCACATGATTATTCCTCCAGTTAAATTCTTCCAGGAAGTGTTAAATCTGTCCTCACACTTTTCTTCACACAGAAGGCAAGGCAAGTTTATTTGTATAGCACATTTCATGTACAGGACAATTCAAGGTGCTTTACATACAAACATTAGAAACATTACAGCGGGGTGCATAATTAAGAAGAATTAAAAACAAAAGTGTTATCACAAAATAAACAACAAAAGTGAATAAAGAAAGAAAGAAACCCTCAGTGAAAATATCACTTGTGCACTGAAAAGAACTTTTGAAAGGCTTTTTCAGAGAACTGAAAAGCCTGCATCTTAAGAAAAAGTGATAAGAGATGGAAATGATGTGTGACAATGAGGTCAAACAATGCACAAAGGACTCCTCACATCCAATAAAGCTTTGCAGCCTTTTGTGCATTTTATTAGGTTTTCTGCGGAAACAGAAAAAAATCTGGTTTAAATGAAACTCATTCTCTCCTCTAATGAGAACGATCTGTCGTGTATGACCGTCTGTTGAATATGTCCTAGATTTAATGACAATGCTACCAGAGGAAAGAGAAGAAACATCTTTGCTTTTCAAAATCCCAGCTTTTTCAGGTCAAGTGCTGCTTTAAGGGGTTTCATGCATACGCAGTGCATAAACAGACTCCTGTCATGTGCAGATGTACCGTGGGATGAATTGAGCTGAGACAGATGGGAGGAGAGGATCTGCTTCATTGATGTTTCCCAGCATGTGGGAGTGATAGGCATATATTAAGCTCATTTCATCTAAGCATGGTGATCATAGACTAAAGCAGTGAGGATATATATAAAAATATTAGCAAAAATATTAAGAAAATATACATAAAATAACCGAGCTGCTGCATTAGTGGCAGATGTGTCTTGTTTCTCAGTCTATTTAAAATAATGTCCAAATAGACAGAAACCTGATCTAATTAGTCTGCAACACTGAAATATGAGGTACAGGGACATGTGTTTGCTGCATTTTGATAATACCAAAGTGATCCCTCACATTATCTAGATGGGAAACACAATATCCTGATACCCTCTAGTGGTTTCTGAAAAGAACTGCTGCACTAGTTATGAGTCATCAGCATGGGGAGGAGGCCTGATGTTACAGCCTCTCAGCTGCAAACAGGAGACCCAGGGTGCCTCCATGCGGCCAGACCTTGTATGCCATGAAATGCATTTTATGAATGAAATGCCAGATGACCACAAATCTCCTTTTAAGCTGTTTATCAACAAAGAACACTATTTGATGCATCTTTGACATGAGTCTTTGCTAGATCAGTTTGAAAAATTTAGCTAAAAAACAAAACAAGCTGAAGAATCTGGTATAACATTGTGTAAGATATTATGTAAATGTAGTTTATTCATTTTGTTGCAAACTCTGTAAGACTAAATAGCAGTTAAGCAACACTACTTTAGACATGAGCCATGAACCTATAACTGACTACATTTACAGAAAAGGAAGCACATTCCATAACACGCTATGATATAAAATCTCTCTCCTGGGAGCAATGTGTGTAATGAAATACTGTAGTTTAGATACACGGGCTACAATATGTGCAGAAAAATATACTGGCTGTCATGATGAATGTTTGATGATAAAACAGCATGAATTCTCAGACATGGCTGTATGTGGTCATTTGGGATTGTGTAAGTTTACTGCCTTTGAGAGAGAAGGATTTCAACTCACAGATTGTCTCTGATTCAGTCTGAATGTGCAACAAATCAACAAGTTGCTGAATGTAATCAAATTTATGAAGGTCTTTGCTAATTCAACTGTCAGAACAAGTCGGAAACCAATTGTTTAGATAATGTGAAGATGGAGGAAAGTATAAGAGCAGGCTATGCTGAACATGAGCTGGGAGGCGTAGCTGCGGTGGCAGTGGAGGAAGAAAGATGACACCACATAGAGGTTGCTGCTCAGTCTTTCTTTGTAGATAGGTACATGTTACTTTTTTGTCACAGAGATTGTCTGTAGTGAGTGTTTTCCATTGACTCATAAGAAAGAAGGAATGATTTTACAACAATCAAACTGTGCAGAACATGGAGGGAAACTGATGGAAACAGGGACTTTATTATTGTGTGATAAGAAATCAAAATAAGCTTATTGAGATCAGATCAGTCCAAGCATGTCTGGTACAGCCCTAGCCAACTAAAGTGACTACAGACAGCTGGCTGTGATCTACAAAGGTGGGAGTCTGCAGGTGTGGGCCTGGATAAGAACAATAAATGTAGGGTCTTATCTCCCCATTTACTGGGTGATGATGTGGCTCACAGTATCAAGAAGGTTTAGCAGGAAAGGAATCTAATATAGGACGACAATATCAAACTTACTGCAACAACGAAAAATGAAAAAAAAGAACAGGAAATTACCATGTCAAGTGTGTCTCCTGATATGGATCCAATAGAATACTTTGGCACTCAAGTTGGAAGTAAAACCCCCTTAAAAGCAGCAGCTGCAAATAATCATCTGTTGTGTGATAGCAGAAAATCTCTTGAAACCTATAAAGTAATGATATATATTACAGTATTACTTACAAAGGAAAATAACTCCTTGGAGTACAGTTTTGCAAAACTTAAACTCAGTTTCTCAGTTCCTCATCCATCAGTTGTGTGACCCTAATGTAGCATATCCTCCTCCATGTCACCAGCAACAAGCTTATTGATTTCCCTCAGACTGAAACCTCTACCCAAACTAAAAGCGATGTTGATATTTCAGAACTGAAACATCATTCTTCTCTCCACTGGAACTTGGAACCAGCGCCATCAAGCTCTGTTAAACTTTGAGGGGCATCTTCAAGTTTGAAGTCTAGCTCATGAATTGATGGTCACTAATTATCACCCAGGCCAAAATTGAATTTTACATTGACAATCTTGCCCTTTTCACATATGAATTCAAAGTAGTGTGAATTCTTAGCAGTGTGGAGTTTGCATGTTGTACGTGTGCCTGTGTAGGTTTTATTCCATATGCCAACATGTCTCTCACTTTGTTGCAGTTGGAATTGTCTTAATAGGATGAGATCCAAACCCACCACATGAATACATAATATTTAATTCAACAAAGAAATTTGTGAGAATTTAACACTTGATGACCAGGAGTCCAGATTTTGACATATACATGCATTTATTGATCTTCAGCAATTTAAAATTATATTTTGTTAACATGATACATGTGCCACACGTAACTGTATACAAGATCTTTGTGAAGTAATTACTCTACATTCAATATTTTCCAAGACGTGTTAAGGTCTGGCTCATTGCTGAACAGGAATTCAGTTTTACACACAAGAAACAATAAATTAATTTCTGAGCAAAAATCATCAAATGAAATTTACACAACATATGCAAACACTTGACCTGCAGGGATAAATGTCATTTAAATAAGATAAATAGAATAAATATGAGTACTTCCGGTGTTTTTACATATCAAGCCACGGCTGATATCGGGTGACTGAGGTCTTTGAAGTAAGATTTCTCTCTCTCACTCATGACCTCAAAGTGAAGAGGTTGCTGGCAGAAGTTGCACTCTGCTGAGGAGTGCGGCCTCAACTCCAATCCCACCTCCTTCCATGTCTTCACAAGCCGATCTGGGGAAACAAAAGGGCAAACAAAAAGGTGAGGATTCAAGATCTTTGATGTTTAATATCTAGAAAAACTTTTTAGTGGTATAATTGTATATGATTTAGCTCACAAATAATCTTATATATAATACAATGACATACCAACAAAGTAGTACATCATCTGGGGAGTGTGATAAGGTGATGGGGCAATGCGCAGTAGCTCCTCTCCTTTAGCTACAGTGGGGTAGTTAATAGCCTGGACGTATATATTATAACAAGACATCATGATGTCACAGATCTCAGTGTTCTTCAATGCATCTGCCACCTGCCAAACAAAAAAAAGGACATTTATTAGCGGGGTTCTGATTGCTGGGGAAACTTTTCTATTTAAATGAGCAAATCATTCGTTTTCATACTCGAACTGGGATGATATGGCTCGGGCAGTGAACCACAGGAAGTCCAGAGTCCATCAGCAACTGCCGGAGCAGCTTGACACTCCTCTGATGTTTCCTCCTGAGCACCTGGCCCTCTTCACTCTTCAGGACCTTAATGGATTCCTTTGCCCCAGCTAGCAGCATGGGCGGCAGGGAAGTGGTGAAGATGAAACCTGCAGCGTATGAGCGCACCGTGTCCACCAATGCGTTTGTGCTGGCGATGTAGCCACCCACACAGCCAAACGCCTTTCCTGGAAATGACAGCCATATTAAGTAATGTTATAATAAAACAGACAAGGCTGTTTTTAAAATGTTTTCCTTCATTAAAGAGGCTTTCCCTTACCAAGGGTACCAGAGATAATATCCATTTTGTTCATGACTTTATCTCTGTCTCCAATTCCTCCACCTCTGGGACCGTAAAGACCCACAGCATGCACCTCATCCACAAAGGTGATCGCACCAAACTTGTGGGCAATATCACACATCTCTTCAAGAGGACACACAGCGCCTGTCCAGAGGAAAAACACTATTGCTAAATTTATATTCTTAAAAACTTTTGTTGAATAAGACTTAGTGGTAAGGCTGTGCACTTACCATCCATTGAATGCACTGTCTCAAAGGCAACAATCTTTGGAGTGGATGGATCTGACTTCTCAAGCAGCTCTTGTAGGTGGCTGACATCATTGTGACGGAATATAAACTTCTTGACTCCACTGTTTCTTATACCCTGAATCATTGAGGCATGGTTACCAGCATCAGAGTAGATTTCACAGCCTTTAAGAAAAAGCAGAAGAATGGAAATGTTAGCTCCTCTATGTTATTCATTAGTTTTCAGCATGATTCAGAAAATGTGTGTGCAAATAGATGATCATTTTGTATCAAATAAAAGGTCTGCTTTTTAAAACATATAAGTAACACAAGTACCTGGGAGTATTTTAGCCAGAGTAAATAATGTGGAATCATTAGCAACAAAACAGGAAGTGAAGAGCAATGCTGCATCCTTGTCATGCAGGTCAGCTAACTCATATTCAAGTTCCACATGGAATTTGCTTGTTCCTGAGATGTTTCGTGTTCCCCCTGCACCAGCCCCATGCTTCCACACAGTGTCACTAAAAAGAAAAAAGAAAAGGAAAAAAGAACGGTTATGAGAATTATGCCAGAAAAAGTGCTAACAAAAGTAAATGTGTGACAGGTGATCAGGCGGTCTACTCACATGATAGCCTTGGTAACTTTGGGGTGACGACTCATACCAAGGTAGTCGTTGCTGCACCACACTGACACGTTTCTCTTTACCTGAAGAGACTCTGAATAGTCGTCCGCCAAGGGAAACAAGGCAGCACGGCGGTTCACTGTCTTAAAAACTCTGTACGTGTGGTCTGTTTTCTTGCTTTCAATCTTCTTCTCAAAAAATCTGTCGTACCGAAACGCGGCATCTGTGAGAATATGACAAAGAAAAGAAAAGAAAGAAATAACAGGATGATGGTTTTAAAGCTTCAAAATTCATTTCATACATTTTTTGAGAATTTAAGTTCATTTAGCCTACTTTTAGGTAGATTGTCATTTAGTAGCGGAGATGCTTTCGAGGATGTAGGTTTGAGGTTTTTCGAAGCCCCTTCATTGGCTTTGTTTACTTCAACCAGATCCTCAGCAGATGCATCTACACCAGTCTTCCCTATCAAAAAAGAAAGTTATTGTGCTACAAACACTTTGAATGTCATTAGAGAATGTTTGTTCAAAACAAATACCTTTTCAACTTATATAACCACCAATAGATATCTGGTAAAAGGTGTGTCAGTATCTTCTTACCTGTCCGGTAGGAGTATATCTCCTGGACATCCTCTTGCAGCTCCAACCTGGCCTCTCTTACCACGCTGTTGTTTTTCTGCACCATCTCTGCAGCCAGGAAAGGACATTTGGAGCCTGCAGCCTGGCCAGCAGGTGGTGTGGTGTGAGCCGGGGGCAACTTGACTTCATTCTTTTGATCTATAGAGCACAGCAGTCAAATCTCAGATTACTGAGGTCAGATCACAAAACATCATACAGCTCAATTCACTGCTTACAATGTCTTGTTATTGTTGGCATATAACTGACCATCATTTGTTTTAGTGCCCTTGGATTTAAAAGCTGATGTGGACAGGGCTCTGGCCAGAGGTTGGGAGGCCAGGTCCATCATCACAGGGCACCGCTGGGCATAGCTAACCAGAGATGACCTCCCAGCCAGGTGGAGGAAAACACTGGGCACAACAGTTAAGAAAGGGCATCTGCGGATCACTGCGTCCATAGGAGATCAACTTTACCTAAATCGGAGGAATTACAAATAAAATATGAGGCAAGCAGCGGGAGCTCAAACAAACACTCTTTAAAGGTCAGACACTGACCAACATGATCCTGGCAACTGTTGATGAGCACTAGTAACAAGTAAATACACACAACATCAGCAGTGTGACCAAGAAATATAAGAAAAATGCTAAATACTGCAGGTAAAGACACAATCACAACATGCAAGCTGCCTTTATCTATCTTTACCAGTTTCTATTTGTCTGAACATGTTTCTGCCTCCTTTCATACAACAGAGGAGACATGGCCTTTGGGGAAAAATGGCTAACTTCGTTATAGTATATAAAAACTGAAACAAAATCCTCCTCCAACCCAAGAAACTAAATTAACTCACTCTGGAGCCAGCTGTCACTGACAAGCTGAAAGGAAGGGCTTCTTGAGGACCTGTCTGTCTTACTATAACAACGATTTGGTCTTACCCAACATAAAGAGTAAAGAATCCTCTGGCTCTGCTGTTCACATGTAATAACATGATCATCAGCTACTTTAACATATATTCCTAAACAATGTATGGCTCTCAAAGATGTTACCACTTTTTAACTGTCAATGTTATCACATTACATTATTTCTACAGAGAAACTGCTTTAAGGCGAGTGTCCTTGACCTAGTCTTATAATGATCAATGAATACACCTCAAGTGCACCTAAGCTGTAAATTGCCTAACATAACTGCAATTCACAATCACCCATTTTTATTTTACATGCTACTTTTTTCAAGCACCTAATATTGCATATATTAGGTGCCTGAAAAGTAGGTTGTTCCACAGCACTCAGTTGTTTTTCACTTAAAACGTTTACTGTTGGCTTTTCAGTGATTCTTGCCATGGCAAATAAATGTATATGCCACATTTTAGATTTATTGTCATTATTTACACTGAAGACAAAGGTCTGAAAATGTAAGTGTAAATGTGTAATATAGACAACATGTAACATGACTCAAATACAAATAAGTAATCACGATTGTTTTTAGATCAAATTTACACAACGTATTTGGTTTTTAAATATTATTTTATATTGGTCCTTCAAGGGATTAGTGGTGAAATTATTATAAAACAAATAAATATAAGTAATCATTCCATAGACATACAAACTATTTCTGTCATATCCTGTCATTTATTTCTTAAATTTAACCTACCTGGTGCCTAAGGTGTGGTTGAATCGGCTTTCTTTCACCTCGAAGAAACTCCAGATGGAGAAATTACAGTTACATATCACTGGGTGTTGCGAAAGCAGAGTCACGTGACGTTGAGAGGAGAAACTGTACGTCAGCACAGGTTGCCATGTTGGTACGGGATGCCTTTCATTCAAATGCACGCATCTATGCAGTGACGCTCATGAAATTACAGCTGTTTGCTTTGCTGAAGTTACTTCTTGTGACGCAGGACGTCGGATACAATTATATACACTGAGTTTAGAACAGCTCAATAAGTGCACACCAGTGAAAATATTTGTTAAAACAACTTTTTCAAAAAAGAAAGAAAAAAAATCAGCACAAAATCTTTTTAATTGACCTAACCCCCTCCAATAGGGTAACAATAGTCATAACACATCCAGACAATGCTAATGCTATACTGAAAATGTATCCTGTTCATCTGCTGCTCAGTTCATTGTAAAGCCACCATTTGGTGGCGCCATTCTCCCCAACTTAGATTACTTGAACAAAACATAAATGCAAAAGATGTTTCTCTCAAAATATTTTGATCAACTCTGTATTATCTATAACCAAAGTGTCACTTTGTTTTTTAATTAGGCTACATACTTCCAATATATAAAATCTAATTAAATGCAGCCCACATATTTTTTTAAACAGCTGTTCTGACATCAATAAATGTTATGACTCATTCATGTAGTTGTTACTAATTAATTACTTTATTAATCCCAAAACATAAGCCTTTTATCCCTTTACAACCATGATGCTCTGCATTGGAACAACTTTCTGAACAGAGTATCTCAAATATATTTGACCTCCACAAAACCACCTAGTGATGTCCTGCTTTCATTAACAGTGGCCAATCTAAGAGTTTGCTACTTCTTTCAAGCATATTCATTTCTCAAACTGCCAGGCCAAAAAATATTTCATAGATTTGAAAGCCTTGGCCTGTCAGATCTATTAAATTATATATTTTCCATTATAAATATAGTACAATGAACAAAGTTAACAGATTGTTTTTGGCATTTAATGTTAAGTATATTTACTTAGTTTGGCCACAATGTTAATATACATATTTGAAAGGAATTCCAATACTTTTCTAACCCTGAATATGCCTACTGATTGTCCCAAGGCATTATTGACAGAGCTGTTATTTACCTTTGTTCCTTGGGGAGACTAGCAATCCTTTGACTCACTGCACACCAGAAAACAGATTATACAATGAACAGCAGTGTGGGTCTTGATTATATGTGAACTCACAACACTAATTTTTGCATTAAACTGTGTACTATTTGATTTGTGACATCAATGAGGATAAAAAACCAAACAGCTGCCTTGTCAACCACATCAGAAAGGTTTTAATGTAGCCTTCAATTTCTGAAAGAGGTAAATAGTAAAACAATAGAAGAGACATATAATCAACTTACAAACCATTCAAACTTTTAACTTCATTTTCTAGATTCAGCGTGAGAATACCAAACAGGATCTTTTATACAGTTTTGAAAGTAAATTCTGCAGTGCACTTGTTATTCCACTGAGTGGAGGCAAGTGGGTCACACCCAGCCTCCACAGCGCAGCTTATTGGGCAGGTAGATGGTGGTGAGGAAGTCAGGAGCAATGGCTGCGAGGGACTGTATTTCAGCCTTGATCTTACTCTGCTGCATCAGATCCATCTACAAGAGCAAATGTAGAGTTGTAAAGGGCATGCAAGAGGAAGTTATGCAAACAAGCTTAAAGCATCAGGTGTTTAATAGCTACTGTGGTTAGTTTGTATCTTCTGTATCAGAAACTAGAGTTTGCTCACACATCCTTCAGCTGTCATGAGCCACACACACACACACACACACACACACACACACACACACACACACACACACACACACACACACACACACACAC
>JAOXYM010000014.1:8321081-8352735 GCA_028567055.1 Leptatherina wallacei | reverse complement strand
CACACACACACACACACACACACACACACACACACACACACACACACACACACACACACACACACACACACATTTTCAAACACAGGCTCTTTGAATTCTACATTAACTCCATGTTTGTTTGATCATTAAAACCATATTTACTCCACAGGTGTTTCCTGAGATATGAAGCAGAGCAAAAATAAAATACCAGACTAGACTAACCATTTTCATGTGTGGGATCTGAAGTAATATACAAAGGAATTCTACTACACACTTAATATTTGGAGTTTCTGCCACACAGCCTTAGAATCATGTCAACCATCTCTCCGATTAACATGGATGCGCATGCTTACCACATGTAGGGATCTGCGAGGAACCTTCAGCATGCAGGAGATGTCATCTACTATACTGTCCACAGTTTTCTGTGAACCAAACAGCTGTGTGTTGTTGTAATAGATATCTCTGTGGAAGCAAACATCAAGGGGGGAACATTTCAGAGAGAGAAGATGACTTATTTGGCTGGAGTGAAACCTGCATTAATGACTGATGACCTTTTCGTTGCATAAGAGTTGCTCTGCACGAGTCTGTAGATGACCGAGAGAATCTTGAGAATTTGCGCTTGAAAACAGAGAAACAAAGATATGAAAATGTATTTTCTCATCAACGCTTAACTTAATCATCAGCGGTAGATCAAGTTTCATAAAAGGCTGAAGGAGAAAGGAAAGAAATATAGTCGGCTCTTGTCCATGTGGTGAACTGATCCTTAAAAGCCTCTTTCAACATGTTCTGTCTCTGCCAATTTGTCACCTAAAACTAAGACGGACTTTTACTGCCTTTTGTGCAGTTTATGCGTACGTTCATAACAAATACAAATTAAAGCCACATGACGGACTATGCAGCTGGAAAGATTCTTTTTATTTGGACTCAAAGGAACAGAAAAGTCAAATATGAAGCTAAGGGCACAAATAAGAGGTTGGGGTAATTTCTCACCAAATTTAGTAACTGATGAAGGACAGTCACTCCGAATGGTGGTGACAGAATGTTCTGAGCTCATCTGAAGCCCGACGGCACTGTCAAAACTTCATGTGGAAACAAAGCATGTAAAGAGATCATGAAAAGCATTTACACAGACTGAAGCTTACAGTTTTGGATCTTAAGTCCCACCAGAATGCTAACATTTTCAGCACCCCGGGGGCTACCTGCAAACAGGATCCTCTTTATTTCATCTCGTTGATTCATCAGCAAAATCTGTTTAGATTTGAAAAATTTGGCCCATTATGTATCTAAAGCTCTGGTAAAGTTTGATCCATAAAGAGCAGACACTCCTCCTTGTTCTGAGCATAAGGTCTGCACATCCCAGTAATTTTAAAGCCTTTTATACCTTTATGTGCTTGCATATGCAGGCCCACTGCTTTTAAATTCCTTATGACAAGGCCATCTTTTAAGCAGGAGAAAGGCATTGTAGCTTCAGTCTTTCTGAACCATAGCTGAAAGTTTCACATCCTTTTCAACCAACTGGCTTTCCTGTTTGCCTGAAGCATCCCCTTATGTAAATCCAGCCACAGCTAAAGTGTGTATTTCCTCTTTAAGGAAATTAAACAGAATTCTAATCATCTTGTGTGGCCTGACCTCCCACAAAAACATTGAAAGTATATGTTTATTTACTTCCTCACGCAAAATAAATCCTTGTGTTTATCTTTGAAAAGCCAAGTGGCTTACATTGGATCCCACACAGTGTGTGTAAAATGACTACTGTGTTCACAGTGAAGAGAAAATCCAAACAATGTGTTTAAATCAAGTTACCTGATATTGGCCCAGCTGGATCGGTTGGGCAGTACCAGGACAGGGGCTTCATTTATGGACAGACTGGTTACTGTTCCAAAGATTACACTTTCAATGCGGCTCAAAATTTCACCGCTGTGAAGAAAAAAAAAAAATCTGTAAAAAATGACGCCGTAGCAGACACAATCAATCACCACCCATATGTTTAACTGTGTTGCTCATTCCGCAGAGTAATAATCCTTACAAGTTATATCTCGTTGTAAAGGAATCAGGCTTTCTATATAATTAAAAAAATGATAATTATTAAAAGAGGAGCAATAATCAGCCAAGCACAAATTTCCTTATTTTTTGTGCGAAGTTTATATAACCTTTCATATAACCTTTGGTTACAGAGGTGGGCTTGGGTCTAGAGAACCTGGGTTGAACCCCTGTGAGGCCTTGAGCAAGGCCCTTAACCCCTCCAAAATGCTCCCCAGGCACCAAAACATAGCTACTAGCAATTCTAGAGAACGGTCAAATGCAGAGCTGAATTTCCCAATAAGGATTAAGATTATTATTATTAATTATTTAAAGACTTTCTGAGCAGATTGTGTAATGCCAATACTAAATATGCTACAACAAAAACACATTTTCGCCCTTTTGTTTATTATCATGTGCTTATCTTTATTCTGATCCCCAATAGCCTAACTATTCTTCCTGGGGTCCGTTTGTCAATAAAATCAAACATCTATACACATATACACACACATATTTATAAATACACATGAATTCATCATGTCACAAATGCCAAAATCAATTCATGTATGATATACCCATATTTTTATACAAATACATGAATATATTATATAAAGTCTATGTCTCAACTCATGTGGGCAGACATGATACTGGGTATTTGTATGGATACACACAGTCATATACATATCCTCATACAGATACATGTATGGTTTTCATAAATATACATTTTTTGCTTTAATAGATGCTGCCATAATCATATTTTAAACTTAGTTAGGTTAGGCCTATACATTTTTTATACGTGATTTGGTCATTTTCTGTAAAAGTGGTATAGAGCTTTTTTTATGGACAGAAAAATGTAAGGTTTGCGCAAAGGTTTTGTTTATCGTTGACTGTGACTAATGTTTTATTACAAACAGGACAGAATAAATTCCATACCAATTTAACACCCACCCACCTTAAACAGCAGCGGGATAACACTGTTATGAAATAATGCTGCAATGAAGCAAAACGCAAACATCTCAGAGATTTTTACATAGTAAAGCTGGCTAACTGTGACCAACAATAAAAGTATAAGTAGCGTCAATTGATTTTTGTTGATTCAATCAATAGTGATCAACTATGCTGCTGACATTTCACTTTCATTAGCTTCACTGCTCGAGAAACCCTCAAAAGACCACGATGACCACTGCTACTTTATGCTAGGCGTCAGCATGCAAAGTGGCTGTAAACTTACTGACTGATATCTTTTTCAGCAACCTGGCTGACTGCCATGACCTCCGCATTGCTTAACTCAACTCGAAGCTTGTCAATTTCAGAAAATAGCTGAGCTGCGTAGGACCGCATCATGTAGCCTTATTTTATACCCACAATCGCTTTTCCTGATGGAGATTCCCGCGAAAAACGTCGAGTGGAAGTCTCGCGCCAGTCGCGCTTTCAACGCAGCTGCCATTCATTGACTATGACGTATGTCAGGGATCCTCAATCCTGGTCCTCCAGAGACGGTGTCCTGCAGGTTTTCATGGTGTCCCTGCTGTAACCCACCTGACTCAAATAAATAAGTAATTAGCTGTCTTGTGCAGAGCCTGTTTGAGTCTGAGTCAGGTGTGTTGCAGCTTGGACACTTCAAAAACCTGCAGGATACAGGCTCTGAGGACCAGGATTGAAGATCCCTGATGTATGTATTTGTTTCAACTGGCTCTTTATTTTTCATTTTTGGCTTTTCAGTAAAAAAGCAGTCTTTGTCTTTTTCTAGGGGTTTTACATTTTTCTAAATAGCTAGCTGCTTTCAGTATGACTTATAAGTGTGTTATAACTGTGTTATCACTAGTTACTGTGTGTCTGCTACAGTAACTAGTGATTTATCCCTCAGAGGAAAACAATGGTGTTGAGAAGTCAGTCATTTTTAAAATATGGATTAAAAAAGTTATATTACACTTACAAAAATCAGGTGTACTGTTTCTAACATTATCTTCCTACTAGTCAGATAGAAGACCTGATCTAAAAAAACTGACAAACTTACAGAGCAGCTGTACTGGCATGTTTCCCCACCACACTTTTTTTTAACACTGTTTTCTTGTGATAACAGGATAATTCAAATGCGGAGTCGTGATGGGGCTGGAGCTGTTCCTAGTTCATCACCAACACAGAGAGACATTCAATCAGACGCAGTCACTCCAAATGATAATTTAGAAACTCAAATCAGTCTAACATGCATGTCTTTAACCCACAAATTGCTGGAGAACATGCAAATTCCCCATAGATCCTCTGTAGAAACCTACTTCCTCTCCAGTGAGGCCTGATGATATTTATAGACCATATGACAATGTCAATGATCATGGAGTTTTAAAAATATCATCCACTGTGACTGACTAGGAGAGATAAAGGTAGCCTATATCAAATGTTTCACTTCTACAAAGACCCATACAGTGTGTATAAAATAACATGTTTATTATTTACTCATGAGTTAGTAAGTTACTGAGAGAAGCTTAAGGCCAGTATATAATTACAGGCTCTGTCCGTTTACAAGAGTCAGGAAAGTGTGTGGGCCAGTTAGCACCTCACTGGTGTAAGGTAGTAAGCTTTTGCTGATATTGTAAAGAGAAATCCCCATTACTACCTCAGCTTTAAGAATTGAGACTTTTTCTCTGAGCTCGCTGTTGTCTAAAGATGTGTCTACATGTGTGTTTCTATTTATGTGTATGTTGGTTTCTGAGGGGAGGGCAGAGGTTTAATTGGCTGTGGTTAGAATCTGTGAGACAAAGAATGTGTATTGTTTCTTTTAGCCATGTGGAAGGGATTTTAAGTATCATTTAAATGATGGATGTGTGTAATGATAATGCAGACCAACATGTGTTTTAGGGGTTCTGTGAGAGGTTATAATGCATCTCACTCTTTTGATATAAGTTCAGTTTTCTGTATCAGATGTTTATTTACTAATTCCAGCTGTTTTGAGCTTTAAACATTAACGTGAAATTAAATGTGTACGACATGCTGGAGACTTTTCTCATATGTCTTCATCAACAACCCTACAAAATCTGTTTTTACGTGTCTTTGTTGACATGTGGTAGTCATGGTGCTTCATTATTGAAACAGTGAAATATGCTGGGATTCTAAAACTATTAGGTCATCCAGAGTCCCCACCTTTTAGAGTTGTTAGCAGGCATGCTGTGTGTTTTTGCAGAGGCACTGTGGTCTTTCTTTCACAGTGTGAAGGCCTGGCCAGAGTGTGTGTGAGCCAGAATCTAAAGAGAAGAGGTCCATGCCCCTGACCTGACCCTGAATATTTCCTAATGTGCAGCTTTACCAAAGGTCTTCCTTTCCCCTGACTGGCTTTGACAGGCTGCTTCCGATGTAATGACTCTTAATTTCTGTGTAATTGCTATCTTTCAGTGATGACGAGGAACCCCTCACTCAAACTGAAAACAATCTTAATATGTGGAAGACCACAGGCTGTCGGGGTCCTTTTTCTTCTCTTCCAGAAAGCCTGGGACCCCTGCTGTTCCTTCGGGCTGAGAGAGATTTGCGTCGAGTCCAAGGCCCTAACCTGAGGAGACAGAGTGCAACGAGTCATGTGCTTGTCTCGGGATGAGTGTTTGTGCAGGGTGGGAGGGGGGGACATGGGGGAAGTAGGGGGCTGCAGGGTCAAAGGAAAGAAAGAGGGGTTGGGGGGGGGGGGGGAGCACCCGCTGCAGGTGAGGGGGATTAGCTGCAGCTAGAGGCCCAAAGAAACTAAATACAGATCTGTCAACCTAATCCTCACAAATAGAAAACAGAGCTGCCCTCCCTTCACAATCCACATAGTTCAGCACATCCACCTCCTGCTCCTCTGCCCCCCCACCTCTAAACACACACACACACACACACACACACACACACACACACACACACACACACACACACACACACACACACACACACTTTCTACCTCAGGCTCTCCTGCTTCTCTGTTTCTCATCAGTTTTTGGCCATGGCCAGTCTGGCTATGCCGCCATGTCTCTAATGGCCCCTCAGACCAGCATCCCCTAAAGAAAGAGTGACTGATTATCTAGTGTCCTCTCTGATTGACAGAGTAGCATAGCCTTATGGGGTGATGAGAGAGAGTCAAAGGGGCAAGGCCTCACACTACATCAACTGGAATCTTAATGGGACCTGTGCCTACAGCTGCATGAAACTTACTAGAGCTTTATCAGGCCCACACACCTCAGTAATGGATACTGATAAGTATGTGGCTGAGCTAGGAGAGCAGCACAGTGCGAAACCCAGACTCTGTGCTGATGACACAAGTGACAGAGTGCATGAGTGATAACATCCTGCGATGGATAAGCGGTACTAAGCCGGGCATTATGGAAAGTTTAACTAAAATGGTGTCACTGACTGTCAGTAACACCAACTATAACTGATGGGTCTGGCTGGACTGCTGAGAGCTATAAATCAGATCCAAGCAACTTTGGTGTTCCCAAGTGCCATATCCAGTTGCAGACAAACACAGAGCTGACAGGACATACCTCATACTGGCAAAAGTAAGTAGTGAGTGATGACAATAAGACTTGCAAGGTGCAATATTTCATATAAGATGATCTTCTATTTCTTACTAGAAAATCCTTACAGGTAATACTGACATGTGATGGAACTTATTTGCTGCAGCAATTTCAAACTAATTACGGTCATCTCATGGAAAGAAAGGCACAACTGTTGGGTAGCAATTGGCACCATATTCTTTCTTTTTTTTTTACATTAGAAGACAGTTTTATTGCTTGAAGACATGCAACTTTAAAAGAAAAAATATCAATAATTTCTAACTGGATCCAGATTTAAAAAAGAAAAGAAAAAGTAATCAAACCCAAAACCTAAATGGGCTCCACGATGTGAGCTTTCTCAAAGCTGTTTCCTATATCCACCCCCTCTCTTTTCTTCTGCCTGTCTCACAGCTGTGTCTCATATGTTCATGAGGCCCCTGGAAGTGTGAGACACCAGAAGGGGAACATTTGCAATAGCTCAGCTCCACCTGGTTAGGCTGTTTTAACAGGCCGTCAGTTTGTGAACTGCTCACAGTGGGGTTACGCCAAAAAACGTAGACAAGGAGGGCAGGACAGGGAGATGTGAAGAAGAAAAAATATGTGCCTCCCCTTCCATTGACGTCCTTGCACCCCGACCTCACACTGCTTCATTTGAGGGTTAGTCTACCTTGAAAAAAATTTCACTGTAACGTCTGTGGGTTTGCTTGGTCAGATCCCCCCTTCTTCAAACCTCATCCACCTCTCTGCATCCACAAGTCTTCAAAGAACTACTGCCTGCTGCTCTGTGAGGCAACACATGAAATAAATATTAATCTGACCTCTGACCACATGCTTCGCGCTCCTAAATAAAGTTAACCAAGCGGACAGGAAGAGTACCGACTCTCACAGTGGATAAAAAAGAAGGAGAAAAAGAGAACAATATGATGAACAGATGACAGCATTACGGGGGTGTGAAAGAGTTTCCAGGGATGTTTTACTGCACTACTGTGTGGTCTTCTTTGGAGCTTCGCATCATGCTCCAACCTGTTAGAGTGTGGTGGAGAGGGCTGTATTTGCTCACACTGACTTAGATCATAGTAAGGCATGTGAATGTGCAGTCAAATTGCTTCAGGCAAAATGTTAAGTGTGTGCTGAATTACAGAAAAAAAAAAATACCCAGATACAGAACAAGGAGAAACAAGTGAGCATAATGAGCTTGTGATTTCAGTTTTGAGTTCTAATAGTGCAATTCCTGATGCACTTCATCACAGTTTTGTCCTCAAATGGTTCATGTAGGTTTACATCTGGCAGAAGTGTTAACACTCGTTTTTAGAAATTAACTTAACCATGTTTTGGTACAAGCCATGACAATGTGTGTCACTGTTTGTCTTGCTTGTGCTTCTCAAACTATGTCATTCAGGGTGACATAGTTTGGGGGAAAAAAAAATCTTGGCTATTCTTTTGGTAGCTTTATCCTATGTGCATCAAAGACAGACCTTTCAAATTGTGTTTTTTCTGCCTTTCTGCTTTGGTTCCCCTTGTCAAAGGCCCCTCAGTGCAGCTCACCCAGTCTGGCCTCAGCTTGTGCCCACTGTTTACTGTGGCTGTCACCAGGCCCATGGAGGCCTAAACAAAGGTGGGTCTGTTCCTTTTGTCCTGTCTAGGATTGTCAGCCCCTCTCTGGGCACAAACTGAGCTTGAAGCTGGGGGGTTGTTGGAAGAGCACTAGGGGGGATTTGACCTCACCAACCTTGCAGCATGGGTAAGAAAGCAGGAGAGTGAGGCAGTTGGAGAAAGGGAAAAGAAAGTGAGAAATAGAGGAAGATGTATAGTTGTAAGCAGGACCCTTTCAAGTTTTCTGTCGGAAACTGCTGTAATGTAAACGCCCATGGCCATTAGCTGATTCTATCTGAGTACCGGATAGAAATGTTTATATGTTACAGGCTACTACTGAAAGGCCTGTTAAAAGCAAATAGAGGATTTGATATACAAAATAGGTAGTGGCAGGATATGTAAGCTCTTGTGCTCTAAGCCATGTTGAGCTGTCATTGGAAAAAGAGGAGTGGAACGCCTTTGAAGACGAGAATAACCACATTAAATGGGCAGGAAGGTGTGCTAAGTGTCGAAAACCCCGAGACACACTCAGTCTCCTTTACTCCCTCTGTTTGCAATCATACTTTAAGCTGTCTGGCAGCCTCTCTGTGCTATTGAAGTCTAATTTTATTGTCATAAAAATCATCTGGCAAACTGTAGCCTGAAAGCATCTCAACTACAGAGCCTTTAAAACTCCACTCCCTGAGCAGTTAGTTCTGTCTAGATAAAACAGTCATTTTTGGGCCGTCTGAAATCCCTCTGCTTGTGTCAGAGCAAGAGGGTCAGGAGCGTTCCATTAAAGTGTGGTGTTTAAGAGGTGCTGGTGCCAGGGGGGCAGATGGGGAGATGAAGCAGCTGCCAAACATCTGCACCCCTCCTTTGCAGTCTGTGCTCTGTCTGTGCACCGATGCCTTTGTCACAAGCTTCCTGCTCTATAAGGGGATAGTAAGCTTGGATATCTTCAGTTATGCAGTATGAAATTGCAGTTGTGGTGCTGCAGCACCGTATTTTCGACATCAAAGGACCACTGAGTTTAAAGTCTCACACCCACATGACCCTGTGTATTCAGGGAGTGCACCTGCAGATTAGTAACTATTATAGTGGGAATGTTGCGACTGCTTGTTTCAACTTCTCCCACGATATTGAAGTATTCCGTGGCTAACACAAACAATTACTCCCTATTGTGAAGTGTGTTTTCCATCAAAACACTCAGGCTTAATGCCCTATTGTCGCTGTATTATATATTTCATTGCTGAATCTGCACAGGCACACAGATCCAGGGAATTGTGGGAAAGTGACGTCGAAATGTGCTTTTTGATGAACTGATCATAACACGAATCCCAATTTGTACGTACACCATGTAGCCTCGAGCCTCTCCAGCCGGTAACAAAGCCATACTTGCTCCATCTCCAACAAACGGCATGTGCGCGCGCTCTTTTCCTCTTTCCCTCCCTCCCTCCCCCTGCTCCTCCCAGCACTCAGCGCCTCCTCACAACTTGTTCAGTGAAATCCGTCTGTTCGCAGCCTCCTCTCTGCAGTTGCATGCTGCACCACAGTAGGTAGCTTTTGAGCACATGTTTTTGTATGAGGACCGAGGTCCAAGCGAACGCTATCCGCCCAGAAAAGCAATCAATAAAAGGACTTTGAAATTAAATTGATGTTTCGTTTGGAGACACTTCCCTCAACATGAGGGTCTGTGACTGATTTTGGATTCCGAGGACAGGCTACCTGTTGATTAAAAGTTTAATAGAAATATATAGATACATTTTCATAATTTCGGTGAACAGATCGGGGCGCAATTACGCACGGCGAGCACCATGGCACCGATTTTGGATAGACGTGCGCCCGCTTTGCTTTTGGTTTGGAGCTACTGCGTTCTGGCGGATACAGCTTTTACGAACTTTACTTTGGACAATGAGTTCCACTCCAGTTTCATCCACCGTCGGCTGAAGAGCCAGGAGCGCAGAGAGATGCAACGTGAGATTCTGTCGATCTTGGGGTTACCGCACCGGCCGCGACCTCACCTCCATGGAAAGCACAATGCGGCTCCGATGTTCATGTTGGACCTGTACAACGCCATGTCCACAGAGGGGGACGACAACCGATATTCCTACCCCTACAAGCCCGTCTTCACGACCCAGGGCCCCCCGATAGCCAGTCTGCAAGACAACAACTTCTTGAACGATGCAGATATGGTCATGAGCTTTGTGAATTTAGGTAGGCTCTTCATTATATTAAGCTTTCTACGTTCAAAATCTATTGAAAGGGGCTCAAGAGTAAATAATATTAAGAAGAATAAACTGAGGCAGATTACAAGAAATTAGAATTATGCAGGTTTTTTTTACTCTATTTTATTTGTTTCCATATACCTTTTGCTGTCAAGTCTTTGAAAGAAGATCTGTTAAAACTGGCCCCACACTTTATGCTACTAACTGATATTTTTTGGACTCCTAAGTCAAATGATATCTATGACTCAGGGGTGGAAGAGAAATTATTGTGACACTATACTTGCTGCTTCACCTCAAGGAGCAAATTATGTATTTTCCTGCTGTTACACCTGTGTGCACACAGGGAAAAGACTAGTACAATAACCATGTTGACATACACCTAGGTGCAGCTAATGCCTCTAGTGTCAAATTCCAGCGTCACCCTTTGTTAAACAGCTGTGCAACCAAGTAATGTTCAGGTACTCAGCTGTGGATGAAGGACCAGCCAGCAGCTAATATGTCAGCCATGTGTTATCTAAAGAATGAGTAAGTCAATAGCAGAGTGGGTTCAAAGTGCACTGGGTCCTCCCATTGCTCTAATCTGGAGACATCCCTGTAGACATATAAACCACAAAACAATGCCACTCAATGCTGATCTGAGCTCAGTTTAAAAGTCGTTTGCCCTTAAACTGAGTCATAATGTTGATGAATATGCTTCATTCCAGTGAGTTGTTTAATGTTGTTCACTGAGTCACTGAGGTTAACTAATATTCATTTTAGTTGAAATCAAAGTCTCTTGTCTTACTGCTTTCGTTGACGGCCACAAGCAACTAAAAGCAAACATCACAAGGGAGTTTCATACACATGAATAAATAAACTCTTCACAACACTTAAATTGTCTTAAATTCAATCAGAATAGAAACAGTAAAATTTTTGTAGCAGATGAGTAGCGACAGGGTGTTAATTTGCAGCAAGACAAAGAAAAGAATAAATCAAATTCTGAGCAGGCATATGTAGAAGTTACAATTTTCTAAGCCAATGATTTTTTTTGTATGTGTGGATTTAAGCTTGAATTTAGAAGTTTGCATTCAATCCTGGAAAGATCATTGTTGGAGACTCTTGGCAATAGAGAGGGAGGTGACACTGGTTGCTCTGCTGCACTGTGTAATTACTGTGGGAGCTACTGCATTGTGACTATTTTCAACAGCCTGCGACACAGATGGATTTGACCACAGAGACTCGCAAAGTCAAGGGCCAAGGCTGCAGTTGCCTGGGAAGGTAGTGGGGTACTTTTGAGTTAGAAAGACAAAAGAAACTTGGTCCTAAATGGTCTCGCCAAGATGGGTTACACCAGCCAGGGAGAACATATTTATTTAACACATTAAAAGTCTTGTAGAAAGTAAGTCATAGTGTCCTTGTGGTTAATGTAATTAATAATGGCTTTTTGCAAAGGTTGATTCTTTCTCAGGGCCCATATTCAAGATTCCTGTCATGTCATTCATTAGGGTATAAAGTGGGCATTTGTTATTTCATTCTGCCACGAGTTGTAAATGTCACTGGGCTTCATCATTGGGTTTGTTCCTGTGTCCTGTTTGATGCCATCAAATAATTGTCCAAGCAGCTATATTCAAAAGAGCAGATGATACAGTCTGCAGCTTCATTACCTTTCACAAGAAAATTAGGGAAACAGTAAGATGAAATTGAAGGCCTCCAAATGCATTGACTCTTGCCGCTCTAAATTCTTTCCTTTCCACATTTGCTCATTGTGGTTTTTGTTTTCTTATTTAGGTTGTCTGAGAGCAAAAAAAGTGTGGCTTTTATTTAAAAATGTTCCTCAAAACATGTCTCCATAACTACAGACGAAAGGTACATTAAAGTCAGACTTCCAGAGTGGCCTGTCCTTATGCACTGGTCCATATTTTTGTTCCCTTACTGTCCACTGCTCAACTAATTAATAGAACATATGAAATATCAAATAACTACTTTGTAAAAATAATTCAACAATCCTTTCTCTCCCTTGCTGACTGTCACCCTCTAGAGCAGTTGATGCAGTGAGTTGTTCGCTTGTGTGAGCATTGCTTTGAGTCCAGTGCAGCTTGCCAGGGTGGGTGTGGGGTTTTGGGACAGACCCCTGGCCAGGGACATCCTCCCACTGAGTCACTGCAGTTTAAAAGCCCAGCTGTGTAAATGGCTTACAGCATACATTCAGAATGCACAGCGCTGCATGCAACACAGGTCACCCAAGCACTGGGTGTGTGCCGGACACGCCATAATAACACGCCAGCAAATTAACACAATGCATAACTCTCTAAAGGTGGCCACTGCTCTCTGTCTGTCCGTAATGATTATTTACTGTGGTACCCTTGGTCTCTGGCAGCATTAGCCCTGAGCCACTGTCAATTAAAGCATTTCCTCCTTAACACGCCACAGCTTCCATTGCTTTTGGCCACTACTTTGTGCCTGTGCAGTGCAATTATACGAAACTCCCATGTATGGCTCGGCTGTCATCCTCTGCCAACCAAGAGACACTAAAAACACTAATAAAGTCCAACCAGAAATGGGTGCTTGCACCTCCCCTGCAGCAGGAAAGTGCTATGAGTTTGATGTCTGCTATTTGCATCCTGGATGACTGACTGAGAAGCAGCATTGTCACTTGTACTCTTGAATGTATGTGTGCGGGAGGGAGGGGGATCAAGCCCTTTACAGTAAGATGTTATCATGCAGTGTGTTAGTCACAGCTTCCTTGTTTTCCCTGTTCTCATGCAACCCCTCATAGATGAACACAACTAAGATTGTGAGTTAAAGAAAAAAATTTGAAGACATTTTTTTGTAAAACATTGATTCTGTGGAATATTGATGACATGGTTTTATCTTGTCATTGGCCTAAAATATTGAGAAAACCTACTTTAGATGTTACCCATTGTTTTACATGTTAGCAAATTCCAACACTTAACTCTGTCTTCAAAATCTTAATGATTTCCCCAAACTTTCCAACTCTGTGGTCATTGATTCCCATGGATGAGTTAAATTCTTTTACCTCTCAGATATTTCCTAGAATTACATTTTTGATATTGTAGAACAGCGTGAGGCATTACCAGCATTTAACTCCACGAAAACTACATGCTATCTGTACCAGCTCATAAATGCTTTGTTCATATTTATGAGATTTGTAGGCAATGAAAAATGAGCTGCATCGCCAGATTTGTCTTTTAAGTCAAAGCTGTTGGCAATATGGCAGCAGTGAATCTTAATTAGGCAACAAAAGTTGTTCCACCACACATGCAAAAATTCTCATTTTGTTAATGGGTAACAGTGATGCAGTTCAGTCAGTGCAATTAGTGAATCAGATATTAACATTTTGAAAAATCTAAGTTGGAATTTATCAGAAATCTGCTGTCCATTTGTGATTGGAAAATTAAACAGGTAATTTGCTTTTAGGATAGATTTGAGTGTTTTGTGCAAATTTGCATTAATCTACTGCATTCTATCAATATCTTTTATTAGTGAAATATGGGTATTATTGTGAGGAGGGCCATCATCTGGCATCCTCATGTTAATGTCTAATAGTAACTGAACCTCAAGTTGATGAGTCTCTGCCCCTGTAACAGTAATGATGTGAGTCATCTTTTCAGTATCTTTGAGTACACAGAATTGACGTTAAGTAAAAGCATCTGAATTGTGAACAAATATCAAGCCAGTGGAAAACATGTGCTACCAGGGAGCATTTAATTGTTCAGTGTTCTGCTGCTGTTAATTAGCACCAGATGTAATCCTTTTCCCAGGTTAAAACGTAGTAAACAAACAAAGCTCCTCTAGTTTCTTCCCCCCCATCACTGCACTATGTTAGTTATAGCTGTCTGACACAAAGTTATGATATTATGCACTTTCTCATTGAAATAGGTCATGTCAAGGTTGTGATTATATGTTAGTGAGTTGAGGCTGTGATAAGGGAAGGAAGAAGTATTGCATAGACGTGGTGTGCTGAGTGACTCAGAGCACTAGCAGGTAATTTTCTTCTGTGTTACCTTGGTGACCTGTTGGGGCACCACCTGGCCCTCCAACATTCATGGCTATCTGTCTGCACTCATAGGAGCTGCTGCACGGTTGTCTTTCAGTTCTTTTCTGCTTTGTTTTATGGCGAGTTGCAAGATTATTAAGAGCAGACAAAGGAAGAGATATATGTCTGGCAACTTAGTTTGGAAATGATTTGGCTTTCAGACAGAAGCATGCCACCAGTTTTGCAATTTCAGAAGCAGTTGTGCCACACTATAGCCACACTTGAGGCATGTTGCTCTAATGTTATGCCAGATTATCTCTTCATGTCTTTCTTTACTGATGAGCTCAAATATGTATGTCTTAAAACATACTCATATCTCACGTTCATTCTCTCCCCACCCTTCTTTCTGTTGCCTCTTGCATTCCTCTCCACAGTGGGCTGCCTGTGGTGCTGAGGTTAATACAGATGTTTTCTTCTGTCTGTAGGCCAAAGCAGCTGTGCAGAGAAACTTTATCTTTTCAGAGTCTAACAAGTCCCCTCAACTTGACCTCTACTATCAGGTCTGGTCCAGTTTTTTAGTCTGTTCCACACATGGGATCATCTGATCCCAAATTTATGCTTATCCTCCTGAACTAGCCATATTGATTATCAGTGCTGGCCTCTTAGTTTTAATTAGTTTTGTATCATCAGGTCCCTGCAGTGTGGTGTGGTTTTTAGTCTCCAACCTCCTGGTCTGCCCCTCACCTCTGGAGGTTTAAACCTTCTGTGCTCCCAGACATAAAACATTTCAACACTTTCTCAAGTTCTTTTGTATGTTTTTCCACTCCCCACCTCTCTTCTCACATACACACATAGATAGACACACATATACACACTCATACACACTTTCTAAAAGCCCAAAACACAGCTATTCCTGTGTCTCTGCTTCATTTCTCACTGCTTTTTGCTCTCACAGACAACACGCAGCCATACACATTTGTATGTGGACATTTTGTCAGTTGTTATAAACCGATGAGTTAATTTGTCACTGTGCATTTTACACCAGAAGCAGTTTCCCCATCCATCTTTTAGGAGGCTTTTCACATGAGAGCCAGAAAAATAGCTTGGCCTACAAAGTATCTGCTGAAGGCCAGTCTTTCCTCTGTGAATGCAGCCTGTCCTTGACACTGTATGCCTTCCTCTTTTTGCAGATTTATGTAATTGCTTCTGTGTACACTCCCAGCGGACTAAAAATACATGCATGTGTATGTACATGCTTGCACACAAGTGTGGAGAAAAACCCATGTTCACTCCTTTCTGGCCAAAAGGAATGTCTCTGGAGCTAATTAGTGTTATTGAGGGCATGTTTTATTGCTTTCTGTTGGACAGGGAGTAAGCAGAGGCAGAGGAATGTAACAGTTGGTACAGATAGCCCAGCCTTCGCATCAGGTTATTTCTCATAATGCACTCCATGATGTGATGTATTACACTGAATTCCATTGTGTAAATAAATACTATGAAGGCAGAATATAAGATTCTCCACATGCATGACCTTCAGGCAGCTTTACAAAGTACACAGCAGGTGAGATCCAGGAAAGTCATGACTTTTTTTCCATTCACGATCTCTTGGATTCACCTGTTGAACCCAAGAGTCCAGAATGACATCTGGCTGTGCATAGCAAAGCCTCTGTGTACTTGGCCAAGCTAAGGCACTTGCTGAGAGAGATGATGAAACACACTGCAGGTGGGACTTCACAATGTGGCCAGTGGTCAAAAAGCCCAGATGTACAAAGCAACGGGTGTTCTCGCTCTGCTTCCATGATGGACTGACCTCCTTCATTGCCAAGAATGTTGGGTTCCTCTTAGTTTTTCTAATAAGTTTACTCTCTCGATCTGAAATGTGTTCTTATGCTTTTATGGCTTCAGTTTTGCGGTATTTGCCATTATTTTTTAAAATAATATGTAGCAACCGCAAAATCCATTTGGAAAACTGAATCATTAATTCACTTAAGTAAGCTCTGTGAATACAGATAATGTAGTGGATGACTGAATGAGTCTTACACCCATTTAGCCACGTTTTAACATCTGGGTTACTTTGGCCTTGCCTTATCAGTGACCAGCAGCATCTAAGACTCCCCTGCGCTCTTATAACGGCGGGTACCAAGCAGTGAGGCTGGGAGGGCAGATGTGGGCCAGTCAGAACACAGCCAGAGATCCTGGGACCAATAGCTCCACTGCTGCAAAAACAAATACAACACTCTTTGCTTGGTACTGGGGCACTGGTAGGGCAGATAGGGAGAGGAGGAATGAAATGGAATGGAAGATGAAGGACAGAGGAGAGAGGAGGCAAGAGGAGAAATAGATGCCATGCATTTCTTTAAAGCAAGTGTATTAAATTTTTTCTGTCTTTTCTCAAAGTGAGAAATCACATGCTTGGCAGCCTTAGAGTCAGAGCAGTTATGTGTGTGTTTGTGCACAGTAAAACACTATTTTAGAGCCACCTACCCTGCCCAGTCACCAGCTGCACTGTGTAATGAATGTTAGCTCTCCAAGTGGAAGATTGCGTTAGCGGAAGCCCATAATACTGACCAGATTCCTCACCAAGCTCCAACATTCAAATCAAAGCTTGTTAAAGCCAACGACTGTGTACAAGCGATTTTATGATAAGTGATGAAATATTGCATCTGTGCAGCATGGAATATTAAACTGGCTGTGGCAGGTTTCTATTTATTTAGGCAAGAGAACAGCTGTGTTGCCTTTCTGATTTGCTCCATAGCCATTTTCTTTATTCAGAAAAAAAAGAAAAAGGGCTGTGATTTCACTAAATAAACAACAAGCTGTTAAAATCAGGGTGCCAACGTGCCCATCATGTGTGCACAAGGTGCCGTACCAGGATGCAGGAGGAAATCTTAAAAAGTCCCTCCTTGTACCAATGAGCATACGACATGTGAATTTTCCTGAGGTCTATAATAAGAGGTGGCTTGGCTGGATGACGAGGGTGTGGCCCTTGTGGCCTCTAAATTAAAGAACATAAAAACAAGGGGATGAGGGGAAGAGTGAATGAGTGGGGGAAAATTGGATGGCTGCAGCTCCACATCTTGTAGTTGTTTTATCCAGCAGTTGAGAGGAAGTACGGACATCTAAACTGACACGAGAATAGAGAGATCCCTTGCTTAGCATTGAATGCTCCTCACTTATTGCTCACACACTACTCCTGTTTCTCAGTGCATTCATTTGTTTGACAGTAACTGAGTTACAATCACTTTTGTAGAGACATAGTGTGGTTACTTTGTTGGCACTGTTGCCAGTTAAGTAAAATTTAATCTCTTCTAAAAGTCCTGTGTGAGAAAATTTTTCTAACTTCCTGTATCCATGATGACCCAACTTGTCCTGCAGAACTTTAGCAAGAAATAAAATTTCCTGTAACCCATTGCTTTGGCTAGATTAAAATAGGAGTTCATAAGTGAATATTGAGAAAATACAAAAATAAAATGATAGTTTCCTATTAAATTTAATAAATTTTACTTAAAAACACAGAGAGTTATTGGTTAGTAGTTGGCAGTCATTATCTTTTTCTTTACCATAGGTGTTTCTTGTCCATTTAATGGAAAAATATTTGTTAAATTCATAGATTTGGCCGCATCACCCTCTGGCATCTCATGCTTCTAGCATCTGACACCCCTCCTCCTTTATACCTATTTGATTATCTTCAAAGTCCTTTAATGAAATGTCAAAGAATGAATAAAAGAACAAAAAACTTTAGTTTTGGATGTGGTAGTTAGTTTATGGTTGCAATAAGCCTGTACAGTCCCATGTGCAGAAAGTTAAATATGCACATGTTTAGCAGATTAATTTGTTTAAGGATAATGACATAGCCATTTTTCCATCAGAACACTGGCCCAACTGTCCCAATTCCTAATCAGCCACTCCCGCTACACTCCTGACACTGTTAATAAGTTTTCTTGAAAACTTTGAAATATTATATTTAACCAGCAACCTGCTCATTTAGCTGTATACAAAAAGTAAAAGCTGAATGAAGCAGTGTTCCTGGCCTTGACCTGTTTTGTTTTTTTTTATGTTTGAGGCTGGAGAAATAATTTGGCACATACAATCGGACCTGTTTTTAGATGTTAATCAAGCCAGTGATGGTAAAGGACTTTGCTCAGGAGCACTCCACCAATCTTCTCAGGCATATTAAACACACAAATGGGAGAATGGTGTCAATCTTCTGATATAACTCTGTAGTGGGAAGCAAAAATAAGGGTATTCCCTGGAATGTTAAACTATTAGTTTAAAGGAAAACATCCTGCCTGACTATAAACCAGTCAAAGTGAGTGAGACAAAGAGCACCAAAGAGAGACTTTACAGGGTGATACATTACAATCAGCTCCAAGCTGTTTGTATAACCTGCATAAATCTGTGGTCCATGGTGCAAGCGAAGCGTGAGGTGGAACCAAGCGCAGGAGTTTATGGGTGAAGAGGGCAAGCATGTTTGATGGCTGCAGTGAGAGGGAGAGTAAGAGGTCAGCAAGGCTGCTGTGAGTATATTCAAACCTCTCGATGGTCGTCAAGCTAGATAGCTCGGAAAAGTATGGTCTGACCACAAGTCTCCAATGTAAAGACTTTTCATCCTGTGGTTACATTTTCTCTTAGCACACAGACTGAGAGGGATATATTTGTGACTGCACACACATACTCACATACACTGAAGACTGTAGCAATTTAATCATTGTTAAGTGTGAGTAACTTATAGCATGAAACTCCACTGACTCTTTCCCTGGAGGCACTGCTACAGTGGAAATACATCACAAGGGTATGATGTCATCAGGACTCGGTAGTGGGCAGGATGTTTCCTAATGTGATAATCACCCTACTGTGGGTAGTCAGTTGTTCCCAGGAGATCCAACTGTCTTTACTCATTATAGGATCAACATCTTAAATGAGCTGCCCCTTCTTTTCATTCTTATTTTCTTCTATAGTCTCTCTTTAGCTTTAACAAACGGTAACATGCTCCAAGAACAGTATTTAAAACACCCGAGTAAGAGCTACTGAAAAATTATTTCAGTACTTTGGGAGAAACATTTACGTGATGAACATTTTATTATGTGCCATGTTCGGCTTCATGTGCCTCCTATCCAGGTAGAACTGTGTCATGAAACGACCTGACTCAACTTTGTTTTACTATTAGTTTCTGGTTTTTGGGTATCAGGTGTGATGTTTGAGTTAATGAGCTCTATAGGGAGGTAGTGGGAAGTGCAGATAGCGGTTAGTTCAAGGGATGGGAGGGGGCGAAGCTTAAGTTGTCAGTTGAGAGAAGTGAGAGTGGTGCCAGGGGTGAGATCCCCCCTGCTGAGTAGCGGAAGCGTGCAAGGCAGGACTAAAGGGGTGTGAGGGTGCTGAACAGACACTTGAGCTAATGTGAGCCGTCAGATCTGTCCGCTGCTGCTCCGAAGCCTGAGGTGTCGTAGAAGTGTCTTAGGTCCACAGGCCAGCAGGAGAGGGGTAGAGTAGGCAGAGAAGAAGAAAAGGGAAAGGCATGAAGAGTGGGAAATGCAAGTGAAGAAAAAAAGAAGCTGAAGAATAATCCCTGTGTTCTTCAGCCTCAAAATGTTCCTAATGACAAAAAAGAGGCTAACAATCCCCTGAAGTTATACAAAGCAATACTTTTGGCGAATATCTCATTGTTAGAATTTGTAGAAAAAGCAATCAGACATCAAAATCAATAAATAGCTCTGTATGTGTGAGCGCTTGTTTGTCTCTTTGTGTGTGTGTGTTGTCGCATCATTATTATGGATTCCAGAAACCCATAATGATTGTGTTACTGTGCTGTGACGTGTAAAGTAATACTGTGATAGTTGTGTGTAAAGTGCTATTTGTGTGTAGAGGTGTGTATCTTTTATTCAAAGCTGCAAACAATTTAGACATTGACTGCTCAGAATGAATGGCACTAACCGTATCACAGTGTGTGTTCATTGTGTTTGTGGTGTGTGTAACACAGGTGGGGTGATGGCTACTCACTTCCTCCCACAGGAAATCATAAAATCACTCACTTGGCTTTAACTGTACGTTTTCCACTCATCTAATGACTGCCACACTGCCATAATATGTAAAAGAATGAAACAGACAAAAGCCAAATTATGGGATGCCAAGGCTTAAGCTACGCTATATATCCTGCTCTCTTTTCTCTCAAATTGTAACAATAAAACAAATTCTTTAAAAATTGGAAATGAGACAAAAGGTTACTGTGTGAGTTTTAAAGCGGCATCCAACTGTTCTCATAAGCAAAGATAAAAAAAAAAAAAAGGTTTAACAGTAAAGGGGCGGCCGCTCTGGAGGCTTGAGAACAGGTCTGGCTTTCTCCCCAGAGGGAGCGCACCTGCACTGGGCGACTGGAGGAGGGAGGGCTCCCTGGAGCATTTGAAGAACGAGCAGAACTTGGAGTGGAGAAACGAAAAGGATAAATTAAATGAGTGTGTGAAGGTAGTAAAAAGATGTTAGCATTGTTAAATAATTGTGAAGAAAAAACTTGAAAAAGAACAAATATTATAAATCTTTTTTCAGAGTGGTTTTGTGCATTTTGAAGTAAGTTATAAACCCCAAAGTGAACGACAAAAAAGTTATTCCTTTCCACAAAAGAGGCTGGTTAGTGATCCAGTCTCCACACCTCATCTATGTGTAAAACTGTTAGTTTAATTCTTCTCAGATTAGGCACCACAGCTAAAGGGCAAGTTGTAATGGGTTATAAGTCAAACCAAAGGGTTTGGAGAGTGTTTAGAGTTTGCGTGTGCGGTTAACCACAGGTGTACTCATGCAAGTCAGCTGATAACAACTCATGACTTTCAGATATAATCAAATGTACTGTCGGTACTTTCAGCTCACATATTATAATTGTGTACAGGTTGATTTGGAGCATGAAAGGCCTGATGGACACAGAACGCGATATTTCAGTTTACACAGCTAATAAATAGCCAAAGTGGGGCTGGTTGAAGAACGGATGCAAAGTGACGATAACATCTAGTGAAGTTCACATCAGGGAAAGCTTTGCTTTGAACAAATCAGCTCAGTTTGTACCTATGGTAGATGGAGTGCAAGGGGAGCCTAAAGTTAGGCCTTCAAATGGCAAACCAACAACTGCACTGTAACTAATGAAAGAGTAATTTCTGCAGGTCCTTTCTTATATTCCAGCTATGGCCTAACATCTCACAGTGGTGCCTTTGTGCCTTGTCCTTCAGCAACTGGGTTTAATACAGTTTTAAACAAAAGAGGTCATACAGTGAAGTAACACCACCATATCATTGCAGATGTATTATATTACTTACAGCTGACACACAAGCATGCCATTATCAAATGCGTTTTGGAATTTTAGAATTCATATGTGTGTGTGTGTGTATTTGCACATCATGGATGCAAATTTTGGGCAGCCTTGTGCATGTTTTACTGATTTTGTATACACGATATCAGAATTCTGTTTGTTTTGTATTCCTAAGCATTGCTTCTTTTTATTTCTTGAAAGAGAAGCAAACATTTAATCTGTGTCATGTACACAAGTGTTTGCAAATTTGTAGTTTGTCAACTTATTAGGCATAAACTACTTATTACAACTAATCTGACTGGGCAGGAGATTTCAGAAAAACTACATTTGCATGACCTGAATATGGATCAGAGACGAAAGTTAGAGGCATTATTGTCTGTTACATATAAAATCAAACTGTGGAATAACACCCAGTAGTTACAAAACACTGATCCCTGGGATGTCCTGCTGTGGGCGCTTGGAGGTAGTGGGACTGGAAAACAGGGTTGTGGTGATAAGAAAGAGGAAGGAATGGAGATGGGGTACACCAGACACAGAGCCCCAACTCATGAGAACCAGATGAAGGGCAGACTGGATGTCTCTGAGGAGCTATGAAAGAAAGACAGAAGGAAGAAAGGGACTCATAAAGCTGTCAGAGCCCGCCTGCATCTCTCTATCATGGCTCACTGTGCACCAGATGCATTGCTTCTAGTGCTAGTCCTTATGAATGTTTCTATCATAAGCCAACATGTGTATTGCATATCTATAGATGTGTCTAATGTGGGACTCACCCAGAGTCTGACAAGCTCGCTAGCAACTGAGGTTGATGGAGTGTAAGGAAGTATATGTTGGAAAAAAAGTCTAAGAGGAAAAAACATTTATTCTCTGCCTGTTCTGCAAACATATGTTGTGTTCCCCTGGAGGTTGCAACTCAATACCACACAAAAAGCTTTTAAGCTTCAAATGAACTCACATTGGCCCTCTGCATCCTTGAAATGTGATGTGATAGTTCAAGAGAAAACATTCTTTGAATACATCCAGTTTGTCTGAGGATATACTTACATTGTATTCTGTATTCATGTGTTTTGCAGTGGAGCACGATAAGGAATTTCTACCAGTGCGGCGGCATCACAGAGAGTTCAGATTTGATCTGTCCAAAATCCCAGAGGGTGAGGCAGTCACTGCAGCAGAGTTTCGGATATATAAAGACTTCATCCATGAACGTTATGATAACGAGACCTTCCGTATCAGTGTCTACCAGGTGCTGGAGGAACACTCTGACAGGTGAGCTTGAATTTATGGTTATATGTTAAGAGCTATGTTTTCTACAATAGCCACCATGAGACTGACATTTAAAATTATTATTTTTTCGCCTACAGTGCCCCAAATATTCATCAGACTGCCTTTGTGCCCTAGAAATGAAATGTCCCTCAAAATTCACTGAAACGGGATCTCAAAGCGAACAACCTGATGTTACGCACACACACATACACACAGAAAAGAAGTAAAATAAGGATGATGTTTTAAGAACCCAATGAAATTGCATCCTAGCACCATGACAACTGTGCCATCAGAAAGACACACAGTTAGGAAGTATTAAACTCTCAAGAAAACAGATTTCTTCTCTTCTTTTTAGTGTGTGTTATTATCAAACCATTGGTGCTTTCATTTTCAATTGTTGTTTGGTTACATTTAGCCATCAAGAGCCTTTGGCTAAGGTTAGAAAGATACGTGAATTAAGCAGCATCACTTGTAAACTAACAACAGATTTCAGTTTTTGCTCACCTTTGAATGAATGAATCTCTACCCTTTTCTCAGACACACTGGTGCCATCTTTCTGGAACCAGACGGGCCAGTCTAACAGAATATGCATGACTATGAGACACCACATAGTCAACAACTTGTTGCTAGCAGTTAATTTTAAACACATTATGGATAGCTATAAAGTTGCCTGAGGTTAGGTACCTGTGTTGGTAGACTGTTGGTGCAGTTATTTTTTCAAGAAAGTCTGATATTCATTGCTTTTTTTGTGAACAGGCCTTCCTCGCTGCAAACAACATTACTGATAGCATTGTTATGTGAGTGCCCCAGAGACCAGCAGTAGTGTACATGCAGCTTTTGAATCACCAAGACCCTGAAACCAAAGCAGAGTAACAGAGTTAAGGCATGATTAGTTCATATTTAACATTCGTGCTGCTTTAATACATGTAAAGGTTTATTCAGATTTATATGTATGAATCTTTGTGAACTTGAAATTTTTTCTGAATAGAACAAGACTTTGCCACATCTTTTCTTTTTGGCTAGTCTGGGCCATCAGGCAGGTGCATGTAACTCTGGGAGAGCCATGTCCTGCTCTTCTTAACCCCTCCTAAAGGTTTCTGTTGTCCGGATGGAACAACACATTCATTTATTCCTTTGCCAAGGACAGGCTTGGGTACATGAATGAACCAGAGCTCTGTGACACACTATCTCCTCAGTCAGAAAATAGGTCGGGATACATGAATGGCCACATGAAGAACAAGGGATTTTAGTCTCCATTGGTGAGATAGTAGAAAACACAGTGTTCACTGCAGGACAATGGCACTGACTTGGATATGCACTATTTCTCTCTACTTTTCACACACTTTTCCCCCCTCATTCACAGCTGCGCTTTTTTCTCTCTCTTTCTTCCTCTCATTGGCTTTCTGACTCACCAACAGAATTCCTGCTAGTGATGGACTGTGTGTGTAGCGTATTAGAGGGCCGCTCATTTATAAAGCCATTATTGTCAATTAAGAAAATGAAGTGTTCCCCTGGGCCTCACCATCTGGAGCCCTCCCCACCTCCTTCCTTCACTCCCTGTATTGCTTCATCTCTCTCTTTGTTTCATGTTGCCACTCACCTCTCTTTTTCTCTCCCTCTCCATTCCATTACTTTAGTCATTTAGCTTTACACAGTCTAACACATTGACGGTTTTTTCCCCCATGTGTGTGTTTAATTTCAAGTATGTGCGTCTTCTGTGCCTCTTCCAGAGAATCAGATCTGTTTCTGCTGGACTCCAGGGTGATCTGGGCAGCGGAGGAGGGCTGGTTGGTATTTGACGTGACAGCCACTAGTAACCACTGGGTCCTGAACCCTGGCAGAAATCTGGGTCTACAGCTGGCCCTGGAGAGTACAAATGGTAAGAAGGACATTCTTAAAAAAGCACAAGAGGAAAAGTACAAAAATTAGGCCAATGAAAGCCTGAAAATAACATTTTCTTTTTAATTTCCATAATTTTTTTTTTTTTTTGAAGGATTTAATTTTGATTTTTGGCTCTTTATTTATTTGTAATTCTGTTTCATGAACTATTGTTGAATTTGTGTTGTCGTTTTGTGTGTATTTGAACTTTAAAAGTGCTGTAGAATCATCTTGAATTCAGTTGAAGAAATAGATGAACATACATCATCATAAAGATAATGATACATTTTATATAGAAATAAAATGTTCACGTCACTCAAGTACATGGAACAAAAAAAAAAAAGCAGGGCAAAATCATTTAGATGCAGGACTTAAAATGCCACTACAGATAACAAAAAGACAGGTCCACACAGTTATTATTATTATATTTTCTGGACCTTTTCTTTAATTTGCATGTGAATGCCTTAAAGCCAAGAGTCTCTGCACTTCAATCCAATAGTCAGTATGACTCGTAGTTGTGTCACTGTTCATGTAGTGGAGGATCTTAATGCTGACAGTCTTTAAATATAACTTGGCAACAGAAGGCGCTGCAGAGAGAGAAAAGTCCCATAAATGAAAATCCAAAATGAGTCAATATGGCATAAAAGCTAAATATATGAAGAGAACAGGTGAAGAGTTGCTAACAAAAACATCGCCGACAGGACCAGAACGAGTGACAAACATTTTCCGCTGAGCAAAGGAAACCACAGGAAATGAATTCTGAGGGAAGTAATGACAAATGAACAACACAGGCGATCAACAGAGACCAGGTGTGAACAAGACACAGAGCAAAGTTAACAGGAGCTAAAGTGCAGGGTGAAAAATGGATTTTAAATCAAGTTGACAAGCATGCAAAAAATGGACAAATCACAAGGTCAACATACGGTGAATAAACAAAAGACATTAAAATAAAGACAACAACCAAAAACTCACAGACCATAACAACTTGAGTGTTGTGTTGATCAGCTAGAATAACACATGTAGTGTCAGAGTCCACACACTGTACAGTATACAAAACTGTGCACCTGAGTCAGTGAAAGAGGTAACCAACAACACAACTCTGTCTAGTCAGACAAACATGAGGGCTGATTTTATAAAATGACATTCATATGTATAGAGAAGGGCTGTAAAAACAAGAGAATCAGCTGTTTGTTCTTTTCTGTGTACACAGAAAATATAAATCAAGCCCTTTCTCTCATCACTCGTCACCAGTTGTTCATCACCATCATCATCTGTCATACCCTCAGCATCATTAGCAGGCATGTGGAAAATACAGTACGCCATCTCAAGGATAACATCGCTGCGGGAGTTTTTCATCATGAGGCTCAAATGTTTGTCAGTGGAAAACTTTATCAACAAAAAATCAGGCAGCACAAGAGCGTGTTGAAAATATTATCTTTCGCAAGGTGACAGGATGTTACATGTTAGGTGAAGAAAACAGACACTGTAGTGCTTTCAAGTTGTGGGAAGGGTGTGCTGCGGAGGCTGTATTCGGGAGTGCGTGATTGTATGTTGGATGGGGTGTGAAGCTTTATGAGGAGAGCATGTACAGACGAGTGCATGGGACATCTTGTCGCCAGCAGAGACCTGAAGCCTTGATTTACCACCGAACAGTGATCAGACACATTTTTTTGCAGAAGAACAAGCTAGACAGTGCTGGAGTGCATGCACTTGCTCATGCACAAACACACCCACACACAGAGAAACACAAGTTGAGAAGCTTTGATGTTCAGTGCTGCGTTTGTTCTCGGCATTTTAAAAGTAGAGGGGATGAGTTGAAAAAAAAAAGGGAGAGGAATGCACAGAAGAAAATCTCATTGGTAAAACTGAATATAGCAATATGGACACTACAAAAGTGGTTTTGGTGATGAAAGGACCACACACATAAGAAATAAGCTCTAAATACAGGCCTGCTAAGCAGCCAAGTGTTTATTTCATTTTAAGATCACAACCTCTTTGCTTGATACATTGCCCCATGAAAATAAATTCCTGATTTCTTTGACATGCTGACATCTGTTGTACCATTCTGTCTCTGCACTAACAGGTGAGAGCATCAACCCTCGCGTGGCAGGCCTGATTGGTCGGAGCGGACCCCAGAATAAACAGCCCTTCATGGTGGCCTTCTTCAAAGCCACCGAGGTGCACCTGCGAAGCATCCGTTCAGCATCAGTAGGGTCCAAACGTAACCCCAACAGATCCAAAGGGGCAAAGAGCCAGGAGGCACTCAGAATGGCCAATGTTGCAGGTGATCACAGGAAGTGTGTGTACTGTGCCGACATTCAATGCAGGTTTCATCCATAGTGTCTTATTTTCTCTGAGAAGAATTCATGGATTGGGGCACAGATGATGGGATTTTCTATACATTTTCATAGTAGAGAGGCCAACACATATCAATGCACACAGTTATACACAAATACACAAGTGTGACATCAGAAACGCTGTGGTTCCTGTGAGACAAAACATGCAATGGCTGTTGAAGGCCTTTGTGTTTGAGGTGATAGAGGGCTGTGTTTATGTGAAGCACTGAAACATTAGACTGTAATGCTTGAGCTTCAAATGTCCCTCTGCTGTCTTTGTTTATTTACACAAGCATTACAGAGCATTTGGGGCCAAGTTCCCTGCATGGAGGTAAGGCAGCACAGGCTTTTATGGTGGAACACATCTGCAGTGCGCTGTGGGGCAACCGGGGCTATGACACATGGGCCAAATGGGCTTGTTTGGAACTTTGGATACAGTGGTCTTTTAACTGGATGATGAGAACCAGTTGCTCATGATCTATTTCAATGTGAACCCCTTTCAAGAGCTAATGTACCACAGAGCTCCGGTGGTCACAAGAAGAGGAGATAGATACTTCTGGATTGAAAACAGAAACTCTTTTTTTCACACATGGCAAAAAAGAAAAAGAGAAGTGCTGAGTTGAGTGAAGAAAGGAGAGAAAATGAATCAAGATTTGAGTTATGAATCTGGCAAAGCTACATTGTGTGCACATCTGTTACATCCAGCGGAAACTCAAAGCACAGCAGCTTGACCTCTATGCAGGGTGGCCCATTCATTTGAAACATTACTAAAGTGCTGCTATACCTGGAGGCGATTTCCTTCAGCCATTGTCTTTAAAAATTAAAACACTTGCATTTAGGTCTGTTCTTTATGATTCCTCCTTAGTAAGGCCCTGACTGTGCTAAATAGTTCCCCTTGCAGCTGAATGGGATAAAAGCACTTGTACTGTAGTGTAATCTCTCTTTTTGTCTTTTCTGCAGAAAACAGCAGCGCTGATCAGAAGCAGGCGTGTAAGAAACATGAGCTCTACGTCAGTTTCCGAGACTTGGGGTGGCAGGTACAGAAACAATTCTTTACTAGAATTTCTTGGCAAAACGGATGCCTACATCCCATCCCCATTATTTTATGACTCTAGAAATCTGAGAAAACTCATGAGTCTATCCTAGTCTTATGTAAAAGCCTATGAACAACACACCAAGTCATTACGATGTATTTTGCATTTTTCGTGCGCCATTGCATGAGATGTACTGTGAAGAAGAGTTGTAATAACCCAGCAAATCGTGTTGCATAAATTACTTTGAATTATTTCTAATTCCGTTTTTCATTTTATGGTAGGTGCAGTGATAATATACCCTGTCCTGAACGAATATAGTACCTTTAACTGGCATGTCATTTTGATTCGCAAGGTAATAAAATTGGAGATTGGAGGGGAGCAGGCTATACAAAAAGCCCCAGGAGTAAGACTGACATTTGGTTCTTACCTGAAACCTACTTTCCAATCAGATGTTTTGGGGTAAAATGCCATTATTTACAGCTGAGAAACTCAGAGGTTCTCCTCTGATCAAACCACTCTATGTGACAAGGATGGAAAGACATACGTTCTTTTGGGTCAGAAATGTTCAGCATCCTTGATTGAGAAATTTGGAAATGAAATATATCTGTAGCATAAAATAGCGACAGTTTTTTTAGCGACTGGTCTGAGAATCCTATTGAAGAGAGTAGAGCAACCTGAAATTCTTTCTCTCTGTTCCGTTCACCCTCAGGACTGGATCATTGCTCCAGAAGGATATGCAGCATACTACTGTGAGGGAGAGTGTGCTTTCCCACTGAACTCCTACATGAATGCCACAAACCATGCCATTGTGCAAACACTTGTGAGTAACCATGAAACCAGGGAACAGAATGGAACAGTCATGTTAAGAGTCTAATCATCTCATCATATGTCAAGACAATGTGGCCACTGTTGCTGCTGCTGTATTTAATGAGTCAAAATGCTTCAGTTGCTCTTCTAATGTAAACTGCCATCCATGATTTGACTGTGATGGACACACAACAGATGTCATATAGGCAGATTTTCTGCAGCATTCATGAAAATTCCCAAATTGTTTTTGCTGACTGATTTATCTTACTTTGTAATACATCTTATTTATCATCACCGGTGCAACGATGTGTTTAACAGTTCACTTGCCTTTTCTTTCAAGGTTCATTTCATCAATCCAGACACAGTTCCCAAACCATGTTGTGCCCCTACTCAGCTGCACGCCATCTCTGTGCTCTACTTTGATGACAGCTCCAACGTCATCCTCAAGAAATACCGCAACATGGTGGTCAGAGCTTGCGGCTGCCACTAGACTATTAGCGTCTTTACATGGACACATGCGTGCACACTGAGAGGAAAATGAAGACAGCCGTCATTTAATATGCTGCAAAAGAATCATGCAAAAGGAATATGTGCATTTTGTGTCAACACGTTGTTTTGAGACCAAACATCTCTTTAAATGGACAGTTCCCCTCCACTTCACATAAACATATTTTTGCTGTTATGTGCTGGCATTTTTGGCAGGAAATGTTGCAGCCTGACATTGCTAGCTATGGCTGATATCTCCAAAACCCAGCAACTCAAACCAAAACAGACTAGAGTAATAAAACGCACTACAGTCTATGAAAAAAAAGAGTTTTTGTGGTGAACTTTCCCTTTAACATTTTTCACAACAAATCCTCAAAAACACACACTCACAAACAGTTTGTGCTTTCTACTGTGTATACAAGACATTTAAAGCAATGATTGTACTGTATAATCATACATTCACAGTCAACAATCTTTTGTATATTTCAATGATTATTGTAGTTCATTATGTTCATTATATATTTGAATACAAGGCCAAGAGAGGATGACTGAGGAAATCTTCATTCACTCTTTGTACAATACTGTGTATATATTTTTTTTTCTTACAAAGTGTATTTATTTCCTGGAATGTCACTTGGATTTGGATTTTCTTGTGATAGCACACACAAACGAAAAGAAGTAGACAAAAAAATGACTCTGACGTGAGCGCTGCCTCACACATTAGACACGTTTTTAGAGCAACAGAAAGCTGCACGAAGCATCTTGTTCTGCGTGCCTGACATTTTCAGGTTTGTACTTCTCTGCTGTAATACAATCTGTCATATTTAAAAGGACTATTTATTGAGAGCCGGCTAAGCTGTTCGACTGCACGCTCCAATGTCTCAGCTATGTTTTACTGCTGAACTGGTACAACAATAAATGGGGAGAAAAGCAGCAAAAGCATCTTGAGATGTATTGTTTAATCTGGATCAAAAGCAGACCTGTGGTGCCAAGTTGGAGAAAGACACATGCTGGAGCTGGACTTTCTTTCCTGCTCCTGCACAAAATATTTGCCTGAATTCTAGCTTCTTTCTTTTCCTGCTGACATGAGATCTGTGACAAATACTTCTATCATGAAAAGCAAAATGAAACTTATCTGCCTGTATCTGTGCTTTATCTCTGTAAAGCAGATGTGGGTCCCTTTCTGTCTTTGAATGAAGAGATGTTTGCACATGCATCTTAGTGTAAAGAAAGCTCTGGTCATGTGCACGGAAATGTGCTTTGTGATTAAAACAGCTTGCATTGTGCATGGTGGTGACATCATGTAGCGTTGACTACACACTGCCCACTGATTGGTGGGAACTGTTGAAAAATACTGGCAGTTTTTCTGAGAGTCTCTGTATTAGTTACTTATGCTGCAAAATTAATTGAAATGAAACAATTTGAGCCATGAAACACTAATTTTAAAGGACTGCATGGTGGTGTGGTGGTTAGCGCCACAGCTATAAAAGTCACTGGTTCGAGCCTTTGTTGCAGAAGGGCTTGAACACTGTCTTTTCTGCGTGGAGTGAATATGCGTGAGTTCTCTTCAGGTACTTCGGCTTTCTCTCACCATCCAAAGACATACATGTTAGGTTAATTAGTCACAAAATTCTTCCTAGGAGTGAGTGTGAGTGGTTGTTTATATCTCGGTGTTGGCCCTGCAATGGACTGGTGACCTGTCTCTCACCAAGTAATTGCTGTGATAGGCTCCATTTTCTCTGCGACTCTGAATTGGAATAAGTGGAATATAAAACAAATGAATGAATGAACTCGCTGGACACTGCTCCAGAAAGCTATTAATTTACCAAATTTTTATTTTTTAATTTCAAATTGTAGGCAAGGCAAGTTTATTTGTATAGCACATTTCATGTACACAACAATTCAAGGTGCAATACAAACATTGGAAACATTACAGCGGGGTGCAGAAAGCATTTAGAAGAATTAAAAACAAAAGTGATTTAACAAAATAAACAAAAGAAAGAAACCCTCAGAGAAAATAGGATATATCCATTGTTTTCATAAAAGGCTGCAAATAATGAAAATTTCAACCCTGATTTAAAACTGATGAGAGTCTCAGCAGACCTGCAGGTTTCTTGGAGTTTGTTCCATATGAGGGGAGCATAAAAACTGAACGCTGCCTCTCTGTGTTTAGTTCTGACTCTGGTAACTGAAAGTAAACTTGACCCTGATGACCTGAGGGATCTGGTCGGTTCATAACGAACCAGAAGTTCCTGAATGTATTTTGGCCCTAAA
>JAOXYM010000014.1:8306405-8320982 GCA_028567055.1 Leptatherina wallacei | reverse complement strand
ATAACGAACCAGAAGTTCCTGAATGTATTTTGGCCCTAAACCATTCAGTGCTTTGTAAACTAACAGCAGGATTTTGACTAAAATTTCTCTTCTGAAACAAAAGACTTGGTAATAACAAGTGTATTGGATTATACTGAGTGCCAGTAACATCAAAGACCAAGCACTCTAAAGACTAAAAGGGACACCAATTTCCTGCCACATAGAATTAAAGAACTACCCAGGAACCATCAGAAAAGTTATCAGAAAGACTTCAAAGTTTAGATTTATGGACAATTTTGAAATTTTTAATTTCAAGCTTTTAGTATGACATAATTCATGTATATGCATTAATAACATTAATAAATATGCATCTGAGCCATGGGTCCAGGGCTGAAAACTTTATAATCCACCCCCGACTTAAATCATCAGTAAAAGCTTCACACAGTAATTGCAGTATGATGCAGAGAAAGAGGGATGGAACATCCTGAGATTACACATTGTGAATATGTTTTGTGAATATGTTGCAGTTGAGGGCAGCAAGGAGGAAAGGGAAGAAAAGAAACATGTTTCAATCTATATATTTACTGTATAAATAGCAAGTCATCTGAATTCTTTTCTGCATAATTACTAGTTTTAATATTTCAGTTTCGACAACAGATTTACACTGCCCTCTGCTGGGGGATTAAATACACCTCCACATACACCTCGAAAGTTGTATTGCCAACCTGAACATGTTAACTACCTGGTTTGAAGAAATAGCTGCATCTGTAGTTAGTTATTAAAAAGGAGGAGCCTCTAGGGGGTGAAAAACTGAAGTAAAAGATACCTTTACACCCACGTACTTTCATTTTCACGCGAACGTTTCACAATGAGTCACCCTGTGTGCGTGTTTGCCACTTGGGACTAAGTCCCCTGTGGAATGAAATGATGCGACCACGTCGCTTTTTTCTTGTCTTTTTGCTTTAATTTCTACACGAACCTCGTTGATTTAAAATTCATATGAGCTCTGTAAACATTCTAAAAGCTGAATCTAATAAATTGACTTTATCCGATTGATTCAAAGCATTCTTATTAACTGTCACATTTATTATCTGATCATTCTAAAGGCAGAGGCTGTTCTATCAACAAAATGTTCACCTTACTTGAAAAACATGATCAGTAACTCCACATGAGGAAGGAAACCGAAAGTATCAAATTAGTATAAAGCTTTCGCTTTCGCTTCTAAGAGCGCACTTAATTTTAGTTACGACTTCTCCATTTAAGTTTGAGGTGAGATCTTTAGTTTTACAGTCTATCTAACTTAATAAGGCTAAATTACTAGTCTGTTATTTCGTGCTCAGAATAATATTAGAGACTTGAGCAAAATTAGAATAAAATATTGCTGATTATTTGTTTGCAAAGCGGATTAAAAAAGCTCGGGCTGCTGGACGCGCATGTGACATCTGAAAGCAGAGTTTTGTTCCTGTAACTCGCAGAATGTGTTGAAGATGGATGAAACCAAGCTGCATCTGAAAGAGTGGCTAATAGCTCAGATAGAGAGTAGGAAATATGATGGATTGTGTTGGGAGGATGAGGACAAGACCATGTTCAGGATCCCGTGGAAGCACGCAGCCAAGAAGGACTACAAGCAGACGGAGGACGCGGCCCTATTCAAGGTTAACAGTGTTTGTTTCATTTTGTGACACCATGCCATGTGAAATGTGTCAAAAACAAGCATATTAAAATTAGATGCTGAGCCAGGTGCGTTATTTGAGAATATGATTAAAATAAAAATTTAAAAACATTCAATTTCAGTTAGATATTTAAGATTAAATGGCAATTCCGTTTGTAAACTCTAAATTAAGTAGAGTTGAATTGTTAAAAGTGCTGGAAATCCTATAGGATTTGGCGTCATTCAAAACGGTAAGTAGGCCTATATTGCTAATATGTTATGGGGTTTTATACGTTTTCATTTGATAATGATAAAAGAAACCCAGAAACCCAATAAAAAAGTAACAAAACAACCAATCAAACCAAAGAACCAGAGCCCATTGTGTAAATTTATTTTCTTTTAAGCTTTCTCGAGGTAATTAACTGAGTTTTCAGTTTTTTTTTTCAGTTTGACAAAAACACTTTGATGCATTTATGTAAAAAGTGTACTTTTTCTTTTGGAGGAAATTCACGGTAAAGACATTGTATGATGTCACAAAACAAAAGATTTAAAAGAAAAAAAATATATTTAAAAAGTCCTGATGTGATAAGTCAAAATGTCTTCTGAAAAACTTTTTTTCCCTGGGAATGAGAAATGACAAAATATTACAAAATATATAATTTGTTATCCATATGCTGGTATTTATGTGATACACAGTACAAACTCAACTAAACTGAACATTAAAACTAAACAAACATTTGGCCATCAAATTTGATTTCATGGAAACTTTAATATCTGAGTCCAAATCTGTCAAATGACGAGTTCCAACAAAACCTTTTATGTGTTCTTTTCCATGTTGTAATTTGACTTTTTATTTAAATTGTTTTGATACATTTTTAATAAGCACATCATATATCACTGTTTGCATTCAGGCCTGGGCTGTATACAAGGGCAAATACAAAGAGGGCAGGGATAAAGCTGATCCCACCATGTGGAAGACCCGCCTCCGCTGTGCACTGAACAAGAGCACAGACTTCCAGGAGGTTCCTGAACGCAACCAGCTGGACATAACTGAACCGTACAAAGTCTACCGCATTCAACAGGAAAATGGGTCAACCAAGCCAGCAGGTAAAAACTGGGAACAATAAAATTAAAAATAAAACTATACATAATTTCATAATGACTGAAGCTAGCAATACTTTATCAACTTTTCGTCCCTTTTTACCTTTTTTTCATATTTTTCCTTTGGAGAATCCTTCTAACTTGATGTCTTATTTTATGGTTATTTGCACTCACCTTTACCTTTTCTTTCCCAGCCCTGACAGAGTCTGCAAAGGCAAAGTATCTCATGGTCAACCCGTCAAAAAAATGTCCAAGGAGCCTTATCAACTCAGACCAACAGGTGAGATGAGCATTACAACCATTAAGAAAAAAGATAATAGAATACAGCACTGGAGAATATTTCAGAGTGGCTGATGTACTGTTCTTACAACAGGCACAGTTGTCCTACAGATTGAAAGTTTCACAAAGAGATGACAATGATATATTTCTATAAGCACAACATAACTTTATTTGTTTGCATCCATCCTCACAATGAGCTCCAGTAAGTCGCACGAGTGATGAATATGACAAAAACAAAGCAAACAACAGCTCAAAAGGAAACCACACCACAAAATAAATAAAAAACAATTAAAAACACTGTAATTGTTCATCACTGATGGGTACACAGAGAAAGATAAGTAATCCAAGTCCTAGAAAGACTCAGATCTTAATGAGTTTGATCGAGACATTCAGCTGATACTTTGAGGGGAGCCCTACTTTCAGGTTATATTTAATCTTTCCATAAATGCACCAATACCACAGTTTTTTTAACAGAATACAACTACTTTTGAGTTGTTGCCGATACTTAGTACCAAAATGATTATTAATAAATCCCATTAGAGTTCACTGGTAAGGAGCATGTCAGATGCAACGACTGAGTGGTTAGTTGTGTGATATATTAAATAGGACATCCTGCGGCCATCCTCTAAATGTATCGCTTGTAAACGTTCAAAATCTTAATTAGGGGTGTAAGAAAATATCGATTTACCGAAATATTGCAATATTTTGCATGACGATTTTGTATTGATATTCAAAACCCAAATATATATATACATATATATATATATATATATATATATATATATATATATATATAATTATTATTTTTTTTAATTAACAATTTGTTGTATGTACAAACAGTACTTAGTGGTATCCATATTTAACACCACACTATCGAATGTTTATGAAAAAAAATTTCAAAAACATTTTTTAGATAATTTTTTCTCCCCAAAAACAACAATTTGGTATCTATGAAAACATTTTTTTCTATGCAAACATTAACAGCGGTGGTTCATTTCTGTGTTGACTCTAAACTTGACTTTTCGTTAAAGTTTACTTGAAGCATCCAAAGCACTTTAATTTTAGATTTATATAGATTTATAATGTTAAAAGGAAAACAGAAGAAGTGTTTTTTTTTAATTTTGCAGCAAGTACTTTAATCAAAAATGGAAATATTCTACATGTATGACCATTGTTCATATGTGTCATATCCAGCTCCATACACTTTATATTGCACTAAGTGGTGGTATGTTTGATGCTACAGGGATACTCGAGACCTTTTCTGATGAGACCGATTTTTAATTTTTTATTAATCTTGTACATAAAGAGCAAGTGTTTTTATTTCTTCTGTAGTGAAATGTAGATCCTCGGTTCTCATTCAGTAAGTTGATGTCAAACATATTACAGGTTTCAGTTTTTACTGTTGTAACAGTTTTCCTACAATTAAATTCTGATAAAAAAAAGATATCGCAATATATAGTCTTACCTATAGTATCGCAATATATCGGGATATATCATATTGTTGCCCCTGCATTGTAATATATATTGTATCGCCATATTCTTGCCAATACACACCCCTAATCTTCATAGATAAGAAGGATAAAGTTATCTTTGCTTGGTTTTGTTCACCGCTGCGAAGAAGTGCACTAATATAGATGCAGGTGCATGTGACTTGTGAATACAGGTACTCACCTGAAAAGCCCCAGCGTAATCTGAACCCTGGTCAGAAGTAATAACATAAGCCCCCTTTCCACTACTCACCTCTACTCTACCTGATTTGGCTCTCCTCTGCTCGGTTTACGTTTTTTTTTCTTTACAATTGAGGACCCTGTAATGTGGGTGGGCTCCCTGTAGCAATGTGTCTGAAGTCCTGTGATGTCATTTGCGCACAAACACAACAAAACAATACAGACATTTTGAAAAGATAGTTTAACTATAAGGTTTGAAGGGAGTTTGTGTTAAAAAAAGTTCACTAGACATTTACCTAACTTTGGCTTCTGTTTTTGCAGCTTCATTGTCAAAAGGAAGAATTTGAAGCAAACAAAGAAGAAAACCCATTGACTGGTAAGGCTGCACACACACCCTGGTCTGGTAATATAGGGGGTTATTTAGAATCCCAACCATAGTTGTTAGAAACTTTTCCTCTCCGACTTTGCATTGACAACCATGATCAAATAAGCAGCGTTATGAGGCATAATTTGCGTCATAATATCTCAACAATTCTTGCATGTGGGCAAAACATCTGGATATCATTTGAGCAACCAAAGTAGGATTTAAATGATACTTTTTCCTTTTACCTGTTAAGAGTCAATAACAGTAGTTCTTTCCTCATTAGTGGTTGTTTTTGTGGCCCTTTATGTGATGTGATACTTGCTGAATAATCCTTATTCCCATGCTTTTGGCTTGTATAGAAATACCTGACACTATGCCAGTAAATGTCTCAGCAACTATCAGACATCGTAATCTTCATCTGAAGTGATTTTGCATTTGTTTGTGTGAAAACACAGCCATAATCATTTAGGACTTCCAGTGATGCTTGAGAGGGTTTTTTTCCATCTAGGTGACAGATGTTCTGGGGTTTTCACCTTATTTGGTTAAAAACACAGAAGGAGACAATCTTATTAGATAGATTGGTCGTTAGGTTGTTGCTGCTTTAATACAGGGATTTAGGAACTGTTTTAATGGCTCCAAGTTAGGTTTCATTTTCATTTTTAGCGAGTTTGTATGGGATATAGATTCTGCTGCTCTTGTGTGACACCCAGTGGTTTTCTACGTTTACACATAAAAGACATAATCAGTACCCTGTCCCACAAAAGATACAGAATATTGCACATGTTAGATTATTTGTTGAGAGCGTGCAAACTTTTACCTTTGACTGATTCCACTCTGTAGGAACAATTGATGAGCACTGCACATCAGCTTGAAGGACTTTCACCCCATACCTCTACTTAAACCAGCTTTAGTTCATGGACAATGATGGTTTCATTCTAGAGAAGCATAGTTACATCAACTTAATATCAAATATATTAGTTTATGTTGTAGACTGCCATTGTCAACGAAAACATGAACATATGGCAGCGGTCACAATTTATTTGATGTGTCCTGTTTTTTTTACATTTATTTTGATTCAAAACTGATCTAATTATGCCAGGCACAATTTATTGGTTTATTTATTTGGCCATATTAGCACATAAAAGTCAATGAGCTAGTTTTTTTTTTTAATTATGTGGTGTGGAAGATCTTATTGGATATTACTAAATAAAGCCTTAGTGAATGGGTCTCAAGCCAAGCAAATTGTCTTTCAGTGATTTATTAGGCTGATTGATCAGGGAGAATGGCATTACAGAGTGTCTTTTTGTGCCGTCTGTAAGTTCACATGCTAAGAGTCTTCTCTCTGTATCGCAATTTATAACGCAGAGAAATGAAGGTCTCAGCACACACGCAAATAACTATCAGTAATTCCACCATCAACTGTCGGTGCAATATTCTTCTTCAATCTATTACACTCCGATCTAATCTTTTATTAGCCTCAGTGAGAGTGAGTCATCTCAGCAATGGTGACAACAATCATATCTACGTGCATATCATATAAACATAAAGTATTTTTATATGTAAGAAGAAGCACATCCTATGACCAGAGAATAAGATAAACTTCAACATGGGATGTAGAGCAAAATGGGCCAAATTATGATACTATACCAGGTTCTTTAGGAATGCAATGTTTTTCTCTCTCAAAAAATAAAAATTCCCATCCATCCGAAGAGTTTTTCTAGCAGGTGCCCGGTTTGTATATGTGCATTTTATGTAGCAAATCTTTTTCAAAGAACTTTGTCTCCTTGAAGTGTTGCTACATTGGTCATTTCTGTGATGCGATCTCTTGATGTTGAACTCAAGAGCATTAGCTTTGCCAATTATGATGATAAACTTTATGAAAACTTAAGTTGCTTTCTGTAAGTCACTCGGGGTTGCTTTGTGATTTTGTCGACCATGACATGCCTTGTTCAGAGTGAGCTTTGATTGAGACATTTTTCTCACCATAATTCACAGACATGATGTAAACTTGTAAGATAAGACTCTTAATCTTACAGGTTCATACACTTTATCCACTCCATATGTAGAAAGTAATCCAAGATTCCAGAAAAGATCAAAGATGAAATTTGTCTCAAATCTTTTTTATTAATTTTTTTTTCAGAAATGCAGAAGATTTTAAAGGGTGTATGCTTTTTCTAGCATGACCAGAGTTAAATAACTTCTTCCTCCATTTTATTTGAAAATACAGAGAAAAAAGTAAGCGCAAATTGGTTGGAGCTTTTTATCATTTGCTCCATGTATGCTCAATTGTTTACACACATTGGCATGTTTAAACCGCGTTCAAAGCCCTGTTTGGTTTGCTCAGTTGGGACCTATATGTTGACAACTAGGACTGACATTGTCTTACTAAAAAATGAAATAATATAGTCAATATAAGTCAATAAACCATCACAGATTTAATATTATTTCTTTAAATCCAATATGCACAGGATAACTAGCAGGTTTTGATTTGTTTTTCTGCTCTGCTTTAGAAGAACTGATGAGGGAGCATACGTACTGTGAGTTCAAAGGAAAAATTAATCAAAATAAGGTTACTGCTCCTGTAACTTTCATCAGCCCTACAATTGATATAACAGGTAAGAAAAAATGCTAGATTATGCACATACATATTTATAAACACATCTGGTCTTTTAAATGTGTTACCTTGACCCTTAGTTACATTCTCTGTATAGATTTTCGTTTGCAAGTGAAGCTGTTGTACCATGGCCAGATGGTGATGAAAGCGACCACCACAAGCCCAGATGGCTGCTTCATCCTGCAAGGCCGTGTTCCTGTGGGGAATGAACGGATCTATGGACCCTGCTCTACCCAGCAGCTCTCCTTCCCGTCCCCAGGCTCTGTATCTCTGCCGTCCTGCATGGCCGAAGCAATGAGTCGTCTTCTTTGTCACCTGGAAAGGGGTGTGCTATTATGGGTGGCACCTGATGGGGTGTTTATTAAGCGCTTCTGCCAGGGTAGAGTGTTCTGGAGCGGTCCCATGGCACAACACACTGACCGGCCTAACAAACTGGAACGAGAAAAGACTTTCAAACTGCTTGATGCAACCATATTTTTCAATGGTAATACAGCATGTGCATACTTGCATATATTGCTCTGCAAAAAGAGGTGTTATGTGTATATGATCAATATGAATACATTTAAAATCTTTGCAGCACTCCAGAGCTGTTTACAGGGGAAGGGACCAACACCTTCCTATGAGATTGAGCTTTGCTTTGGAGAAGAATATCCAGATCCCAGTGTGCCTAAAACCACAAAACTGATCATGGCACAGGTGGGTTGAAAAGAAATCATTGCATTGCGCCACTCATCTTGCATTTGTTTGGAATTGTGTATAACATGGAATGCTTGACACTTAAATGTTATATTGTCACAGTAAATCACTGATATGTTTCAAACAGACAAAAAAAAGCATCACATTGATATTCTATTCTCAAACATGTTAACCTTGAGAGGCAGAAATAATAAATCATTCAGATCTTTTTTTGCATGTGCATTAACTTAAAAAAACTTTTTCTCATACCTGCAATTGTGTACTTCAACTACAATATTACACATACACTTATTTGAAAAGCTTGTCATTGTTATTTCCCGTGTGGAGTTTACTCTGCTGTGCACATCTCTCAAACCCTGCGAGCAGGGAGTTGCATCTCGGTAAGTTTGTGGTTTTTATGAAAAACAGGTGGAATCTTTTGCCTTCCACATTCAGATCAGAGCTTCAGATTGTCAAATCTCCCCACATGGCATTAATATTTTCAGCCAGTAGAGGTCCTCATATGCTCACTGACCGTGTGTTACTGTGTGTCCTTTTGGCCAGGTGGTTCCTTTGTTTGCAGTGGAGCTATTACAGCAGTTCAACTTGGGAGAAACTGAAGAGAAACATCAGACTCTCACTTCCAACACAGAAGAAAGAAAAATGTCTGAAGACTGAGAAATCTATCTTGGATCTGGACATTCATGGACAATACAAAAGTGAAATTTATTCTGTCCCTGTAATCACCATGAACAACAGCAACAGTATTGTCAGCAAAGACGTATATATGATAAACAATGTTTGCATGGTGAACTTATTTGCAGAGCATCAAGTGATTTTCTTAAATATGTTTGGCTTGTATTAATTTTCATGACTCCCAAGTTATTAGCAGCTGTAAAAGAAAATGGTTCAAACCATGCTGTAGATATTTTCACCTTGCGTTTGATGTTAATATATATTATTCAGCATAGATTAAGTGATAGTTTGTTTTCCTGTTCCTAAAACAAACAGAGAAAAAAACTGACGCCAGTAATTAAATCTATAAAGCTTTTTCCTCCTTTATTTCTAGCGAACATCATATAACAGATTCACAATTTTTAAAAATATACATTTTTGTAGCTGTAACATTTAAAAAGAAAATTCAACAGGTAAGATTTTCTCGGTGAAAATAAAAAAAGAAGAAACTAAAGTGAAAGAGAGTGCTGAATCAGATGATATACCCGTATCTGAGTTTAAAATACTTTCATCATTTTCCCTGCCTTCAAACATATACAGTACATAAAAAAATGAGATGGGAACAGAAGCGTACAGTACACAGGGGTCAAGAGCATTCACAAAGCATCATATTCCAACGTGTTATTAGCACCATTACTCTTCAGCCATACTGCACTTTTTACTCTTTCCATCATTCAGTTTTTAATGGAAAAACACCATGAGTGTTGAGGCGATGTGGCACAGACCTGTCTGTGTGGGTGGGATTGTCTGTTACGCAGTTTTCATTAGTGTTCTCCCTTTCTCAGAGATAATGTTAAGAACATATTGGAGGGTAATGCCTTGACGAACAACTTTTTGATCTGACTCCCAATGATGAGAATAAAAAAAGGCGAAGAGTTGCTCATACATTCACCTTGCCTGCCCAGGCCGACATGAACACATCGGCTCAGAAGCAAGAAATAAAAAAAAGAAAAGAAAAAACAGAACTGCATCGCAAGATCGACAGAGATTGCATTAAATCTCTTTAGCATATTTACTGTATATAACATTTGTATTGTAATACATATATTGTCAATTGTTGTTCATATATATCTGCACTTCTTCAATAGCGTTTACTTTTATAACACTGATTGAAAATACCCCTGCAGCAAATACTTTCATTAAGTAGGTGTGTGGGACAATCATGACAAAAACAGAGTGTACACAGACAAGTGCTTGATTGTCTCACTAAATGTCTTCAGTGTGTCTGTAAGGGGTCATCCAAATAACATTGAGCTTCTGCTCCTTTCAGGGCTGTGCTAAGGAAAGGAAAGGAAAGGAAAGGAAAGGAAAGGAAAGGAAAGGAAAGGAAAGGAAAGGAAAGGAAAGGAAAGGAAAGGAAGGGAAAGATGGGAATGGTGCAGTGACTAGACCGGAGTGGACTAGACTGATCACCTGTGAATTACGTTTTCTATTGTTTTGCATTCCTTCCCTGCAACCCTGCCTTGAAGTCTCCCCATTGTTTGTCTTGGTGAGATGCAACAGAGACAAGGAGGGTGTGTATGTGCTTATGTCCATGTGTAAGTATGCATGTGCAAGTTTTTACTGCCACTTCATTAGCTTGGAGCCATGAGGTAAATCCAAGAGGCTTTCATCAGTTCCAGCTGAGGGAAGGGTGTCTGGTGCAGACCAGCGCCGCTTGCGCGGATGCTGCAGCCGCTTAGCAGGAGGCTCCTCGACCATTGTGCATGGAGGGGCTGGTGCTGGAGGAGGTGGTTGGTGAGGAAGAGGGGGAGGCGGAGGCGGAGGTGGCATTTCCTCCCTATGTGAACTGCTGGTCTCTGCTGCAGACCTGGAGAGGAGTTGTGTACGATGGGCTCTGGAGCTGGTACGCGTGTGTGTACGGTGAGTTTGGCTGGGTGCAGGGGTGAGGGCCAGGCAAACGTCACCCTCTGATAGCTGGCGGCAAGGCAGGCCATACAGCTGCATGGTTCTCTGGGGAGAGCAAGAGGACCAGCCCCGGTCCTGGACAAAGAATGGGTACTCCACCAAGACCTTCAGTAACTCCTAAAAAAAAAACACAAGTTTGTTTTCCTTCAGTTAAGAAGCCTGTCATTTAAAATCACAATTTTGGTTTACAATAAGTTAGAAAGAATTTAACTGAGTGAAAACATTTTGACATGAGATGATCAAGGCAACAGCAGCTTAAACTGATTGACCATCATTGTCATGTAGGTTTTCATTGAATTATGTATTGCAGAGCCATTTTAATCTAAGCAGAAACATGTACCTCGGGAGATATCTGACCTGAGTATTGCGGTCTGTGAGGTGGACCTGCAGATGGCTGAAGCCCTGTGTACTACTAGGGGAAATCAGGAGCACAGTGCAGGTGCTGAGGTGGAACTCTGGGGATGTATCCGCACTCCTCAGGAAGTCCTCAGTCCGCAGCTCCTCCACCCGTTTTAACCGCCCGCTGGCCAACTCAATCAGAGACCCCTTGGTGAAATGAGGTAGGAGTGCAGGGGGAGATGGGCGAAGGGCTGGGGATGAGGTGTGAAGACGAGAAGGAGATGACTCTCTCCCTCTGTCCTGTCGCCTCTCACGCTCACTGTCCCTTTCTTGGTCTTTGTCATATTTGAGTTGCTTCTCTTTGTCTTTTTCACGTTCCCTGTCTCTGTGTAAGACAATTTCTCTTTCTTGATCTCTGTCCCGTTCTCCTTGTGACCTATTGTGGTTATTTGGCAGACCCACAGGTGAGTGTGGGGAGTTTCTCAGATTATGCTGCCTCGGACCTGTCTCCCTGTGCAGGTTGTATGGAGGCGTTCCTGAGGAGCTGTAGATTGGGTAAGCCTGGGCCTGAGGAATGGGGTGACCTACTGATCCCACTGAGTAGTGGATTTGGGCTTCAGCTGGTGTGGCCCCCAGATGGTCCAAAAGCCCCCCTCTTCCAGTCCTGGAGTCTAGTCCAAGGGGATGTGGACTGATGGATAGTAAAGTGGAGCTGGTCTTCCCATGCAGATGTCTGTCCCGCAATGAGGAATGTAGCTCAGAGTCCTCTTGAATTTGAGAGTCTGACAAAAATACCCCTACGCGAGATGTTAGATCCTCCTGCTGTCTCCGGCCACCGTTGGCATGAGAGCTGTGTGGACTGATGTCCAGCCTAGTTCTGCTGCTATCATTTCCATATTCTCCTGTGAGCAGAGGTCTGGAGGCTGAGGCAGTCCTGCTGCCTGGCCCATCTAAGCCATTGGGCCTCTTGTTCAAGTACCTGTGTCTAACCTCCCCTAAACTTGGGTCTTGTGGATACAAAGAGTGAGGGCTAAACAAGTATGAGGGGGAGAAAAGAGAGGGACTGTAGTCCCGTCGACTGCTGTTTATATAAGACCATATTTCTCTTGAACTGGCTGGAAAGGGAGCCTTAAAGGAGGAAGATGAGGAAGAAGATGGGGAGGGTGGCAATGACAGAGGACCTTCTCCTCGAAGCCACCTAGAGTGGTGGGGCAGGGATGAGGCAAGAGGATCGTCTCTCCAAGCTGGAGACCCTGAGCTCCTCCTCTCGCTGACTTGCCCAGGGAAAAGGGGAAGAGAAACAGAGGGCGAGTAGCTGAGGGCCCATGGTATGGGCACGGGGAGGCCTGGTGCTGGACTAGGAAGGGGTGGAGGACTATGTAGGAGATGGGGGTTGGGGTTAGAGAGGACTCTGTCCCTGTCACTGACCTCCCTCCCTCCCTCCCCTCTCCCTGTGCTGGATCGGCTCCGAAGCGGAACAGGGGGTTTAAACTCATCCAGAAGGACCTGATGTTCTGCTGATCCTTGCCGAGACTCCCTCTTCTTGGGAGGGAGGCACTCTTTGCTGCGGTCAGGGCTGGGATTCATGGGTGGGCTCCAGCAGCAGTGGGGGCCCCCTGTGTGTGGGTGTAGGCTAGGTCACATGGGCCTCACGGGAGAACGAGGGGTGCAGACAGAGGGGAAGGCTGATACACGGCATCACTGTTAGATCACTGTTGATGCTTTTGTACTGAAGCACCACTCACCTACATAAGACAAGGTGGGGGGAGGGAGGGACATAAGTAGGAGAGGTTTAGTGTGAACAGTATAAAAGAACAATCTGTTAGGTACTGACATCAGTTGTAGTTAAGACTTAGCTTTTCACTCTGGTCAGACATACAAACAAACAAACATTTGGCTATATCAGATAGATGGAAAAAAATTGCTACTCACTTCATCTACCAAGCTACTTAAAAGAGGTTAGAAACTCTTTAACTCTGATGGATTTAGCTAATTAGTCATTACCTATGTGCAGTGCGGTGGGACTGAAACTACCCAACTTGTTTCATTCAAAAACACTACTCCTACATGAGAGCTAAAAATACATCTTGCAGCCAATGAAGTTCAGAGCCAGTACAGTATGCACACACACACACACGGATCCCCTCACAGCAGGAGAGTTTTCATCTCTGACTCTCGGGGGATGATTGGAATATGTAGATATGCTTTTTTGTACCACTTTCATGAACCACCCCCACGACACCCTCGGGTGTTCTCTGTATTCAATATAAGCTTACTACCAACACCCCCTCACCTCTTCTCTTCAGATGCACACATGGACAACAGACAAACAACAACTCCCCCAAGCAGCTACACACTACCCCAGTAATAGGCAAAGCTGGTCACCACCCACCCAAAAGCTGACAGAAACACTGTTGATATTACCACCAGTTGTTGTAGATGCAAGAAATGTGTCTTTGCATATTAATTAGGTGTCACAGCAGGGGTGTAGGGGAAATATGTGTGACTGTTGTTGTGTGTGTAGACATCTATGCCATCTTTGTCTGTGAAAATGTGTCATTTGTTTTGTTTTTCTTTCTGGGAAATATGTGAATGTGTTTAATTGTTTAGGTGTTCGTGTGTGTGTGTTTGTGTTTGAGCCCTCAAATGTGTCAGAGATTTTGCTGCCTTGTTTCATTCAGTGAGAAGTGCGGGGGAGCTCTACTAATTCTTCTCCAAATGCTTTAAATGAGCTCGTTTGAAATGACGGGTTGCAGCACCACAAGTCCAGCTGTTCCACAATCACTTATTCAGCTGCTGCTGCGCCACAACACCGAGCAGACACTCCAGCCCCACACTCGCCTGCAAGTCTGTCAACTGCCAACCAACTCTCTGCCGTCTCACCATCAGCCACACTGTCACCATAGCAACTGTATCCACACACACACATACATGTACATATACATCCAATTGGTTGGAGAGGTTAGACGAGGATACTTTAAGGAGCAGTGGGCACACTGTTGCTCACCAAGTGAGTTGGTCCAAAGAATAGTGTCCAAGCTGTGCTTCTGAGTGGCTGAAAAAATGGGTGGTAAGAAGAGGAGGAGTTCTTGTCCCAAAAACTGACAGGACAGATGTTATACAGAAGACTGATGAAAATTAGATGATGTACAATTATGAAGTCAAAGAAAATATTGTGAAAATGAAGTCCTGCATTTCTACGCACAGTGCATCCAGCAAGCTTTCTCTCCTTCCTTTTAGTATTTTTCAGTCCCATATATATATA
>JAOXYM010000014.1:8283670-8306305 GCA_028567055.1 Leptatherina wallacei | reverse complement strand
TGACACCTGTAATTGGGCTTTGGTCCTATCAGTGTCTTTGAAATTCTCCCATAACTTGACTGGAGCATATCTTTGATGAATTTGACATAGTCAAAGAAGACACCCACCTGTCTTTATATGATCTCACCACTGAAACTGTTTGTCAGAGTGAAAGCTAAGCAAAGGCAAATATTTTCTATAGCATTTACTGTACGTGATTAAAACATATCAGCTTCCATCATTCAAGAACAATTAAATTTGGAATAATTGATACATTTCTTATCAAACTGCAAAAACTTGGATGAAGGGTCTTGTTCAGAAAGGTGACACAGCAAAACTAACATCACTAGAGAAGTCAGCTTTTTTCAAAGCATGACAGCATGTGAGTACAAGCCAGCTAAATGACTATTAGATCACGAGAAGACAATGCTCTGATCTAATGACATAAAGATCAATCTATTTTGACACAGTTCCCAATGATTTATGGAAAAGAGCAGGTGCTAAGGCTCACTGATCTGACATTAACACCTTTAACACCAGTATCATTATTAATACCATCCCTGTTGTCAAACATGGTGATGGCAGCATCATTCTGCTGGTATGTTTGTCTGCCACAATATGTAGAAAACTATTGTTGCAGATGGGAAATACAAATGCAGAAAACTACACAGAAATGTTGTAATCTCAAGGCAATACCTTTTTATCAGAGTGCTCAGGATCTCAGGCATGAAAATTTCAGCAAGAAAACAACATCATGTATAACACCAAAAAAATACAGGAGTAGCTTCGGGCTCTTTATCAAGCTCTGGTTCAATATTTCTGCCAGGAAGAATGGGCGACAGACCCAATTAAAAGATTACTAAAACTGTAGGATCATTCTCAAGAAGACTTGAGACTCCCATTGATGCCCAAGGTGCTTCAACAAATTAATAAGTATAGAATCTGAAAATCTCTTGGATTTTTCTGTTATTGCGTCATTCATTCATTTTCAATTCCTGCTTTATTACATTAAGGGTCATTGGGGGTTGAAGCCTATTTCAGCTGCTATTGGACAAGTGGCAGGTCAAACCCATGTAAATCAAACCTTTTTTTTAAAGGTCTAGATTTAAGGATATAATTAAGTTATTATTACAACTAAAGTTGTAATCTAATGTAAAGAAAAATTCTTAAAAGCAAATGGCCAATAATATTCTTTTAGTTAACAATTGTTTTCATAGGATATTCCTGCACTGTATGGCTTTAATCACTGCTGTACAAATTCTTACACTTCATTGATAACAATAAAACTTGCTTGGAGCCAAATTCCAAGTTTCATTAGTGTTTCTTCAGCATTATTGTCCGTTTAACTTTGCACAGTCATCACATCTGGTGGTTCTATGACAATTACATCCTTTATAAAAGTGCAACACTTTAGAAATACAAATATCACCCACGTAGGCAGCTGGTGAGATGCTGCTGTATAAATGCTGTATTATGATCAAATATTTGGTAGTGTTGATGTAGAACAACATATAGAACTAAATTACATGTTGCATTCACTTACACTTAGGCATCTGAGGTTTACCCAGGTATAGGTCAGTTTACAATGGGAGTCTGTGTCCCCCCAGACCATCCTTTTGACCCTGCCCTTGCCATCAAAAAGACCAGCACAGATACCATAACAACTCATGCTCACACTTTGACCTACGGTCAATTTAGAATCACCAATTAGTCAAATATGCATGGTTTTGGATGGTGGGAAGAAACCAGAGAACCCCACCCTGACATGAGGAAAACATGCTAACTCTACAGAAAAAAGGCAAAACTGGGAAACCTATTTCTGTTATTTCTTTCAAATGTCATAGATAATTATAAAGAGACCTTTGTTCAGTGACATGTTACTCATACAAACACACTGTAAGTGATATTTTTCAAGTTTCAGAATGACAAAAAAGTCCTAATAGCTAATAAAGCTAAAATACTGCTGACAAAATTGTACTCCGGTTGTCATATTTTCTTATAAAAAATTAATATCATATTTTTAAAATAATTGATTCACACAGGTTTATTCTATGAAAAAACAGCACAAAACAAACTTTTGTGATGATATCCAAATATTTTAACTGAGAAAGCCCATCTAAGAATTAAATTTAAGTTACCAATAGCATTCAAAAAGTAAAAAAAAAAGTTGAGTTGAAACCAAAATTTTTGAATTAAAAAAAAAAAAAAAAAATCTGGTTTCATTATTTGTCCTCAGATGACATCTGCATACTTTTGTCAATCATTTAGAAATAAGGTTGGATTATATGTGAAGGGCGGTGGCTGCCCTAAGGTAATGGCTGACCATCATCAAACATTCATACACGTTCATACACCAGATAGGGGGCAAGGTGGGTGAAGTTTCTAGTCCAAAGACACAATGACAGATTGAATGGGATGAAGCAGGATTCGAATCACCAACCTTCCAAGTTATTGGACGACCTGCTTTACCGCCTGAGCCACTGTTAAATAAATAGACCTATGTAAATACACCTATTATAACCTTGCCAAGAAAGAACAACAAAACAAAGACAACAATTGTAAATGTGGAGGAGTTTAAAGTGAAATGTCTCCTTACTGAATACTCCTACACTGTGCAGACATGGAAGCAGAGCTGGAGTTTAGCTGGAGCCGTTGTTGTTGTATTGAACAATTTGAACATATTTACACTGACGGATCACAGGCATCATAATGTTATATATTCCTTCCAAAAACCCCAATCCTCAAATAGAATAAACTATTTCTTTGGAAACTGTTTTCTCTCACGGTGTAAACATAGATTCATTTGATAAGTATTTCTTTTCCTTTATTTCTTCAAAGAAATAATAGTTTTAGAAAACAGTACTTGCTTTTTATACAGCATTTTTTTTTTCATTTTTAAAATGCAAAGTGCTTGTTTCTTGGCTTCAAAATAACTCCTCTACTTCTGCTCTACATCATCCCGCCTTTTCTCTTAATGTCTTTCTCAGGAGAACTATCAAACATACTTCATTACTCATGACAGCAAACCTCAGAAAAACACAGCTACAAAAAAGCCGTGACTAGTTTAGCAAATTTTTAAATCAATTACACTTAAAGTAATAGACCTACAATGCTAAATGCAACAGAGAAGCAAACGGCAGCGCTTATCTAAAAGAGAGTGAAGAAGCACACAGTCAGGTTGATGGAGTTGTAGCTGTTTTGATGTGATGCGAGACTGACCTTAGTGCAGCCTGAGGAGACATCCCAGAGTTGGCAGTCATTCATATTCTAGTCCTCCCAGAGGGTCAACCTACTCCACAGCTCCTTACTGTGCTACAGTGCTCCTGCACTGTACAACACCCGCAGATATCAGCAGCCTCCAGCTACATTCTGCCTCTGATCTCTGAACGCATGAAATAAAACCAGCGAGCCCACCAAACTGAAGGAAAAAACTAAGAGCCCGCTATCCGTCTCTGTGTCTGCTGTGCATGTGTGTGTGTATGTGTGTGTCAAGAGGGAGTGTGTGTATGCTTTTGTGTGCAAAGGGCTGAGGAAATGAGTAATATCTAGCAGTGAGAAACATGTCTGCTATGCAGAGCCACACAGGCAGACCAGTTGCTGCTGCCGCCCACTTGCTTTAATCACTGTGAGGGATACAGACATGCATACGTACACATGCTCACATATATATGCAGACAAATGTCCACACAGTCAAGGAGAGGCAGACTATACAGATCACATATTCTGGCAGTGTCCTGCCTTTGTACTCTCTCATCTCTTTTACAAAAGAGATACATCCAGTTAAAAACATCTATTAGCATTAAACATAATCAAATAATGAATCTGTTCCCTGATAAACATTTTTCAGAAGACATGTGGACACATAAAAGAAAGGGAGTGATAGAGGGGAGGCAGAGAAACAGTTGATGAGAGACAGGGAGGGACGTGGTAGGAGGCTCATCCTACACACACTCTCAGACTTAGGCTTTTGCTGCTGCCTCTGACTCAAAACTAAACCTCACATCCATCAAGAACACACATACACACAAATACATGCACACAGACACACACACACACACACACTACTTTTGCTCTCTTTGTTTATCTGCAGTTTCATCTGAATTTGTGTCCTTTGTTCTCATCAAAGCACTTTGTGACGAACCTGCTTGTTAAAAGAGCTTTTATGAATACATTTGATTTGACTATATGAGTGCAAGAACGCTTCTTTGTGCATACACACACAGAAACACAAGCTCATGCAAGCTCATACACAAACAGGAGCACTGCAGGGGAGCTCTTACTGATATGCCTCAGTGATTCAGTCGGTAAGAGAGGAGTGTGTCGGTATGGCTGGTTTGGTTTATTAGAACTGTATTGGCGAGAGCTCTTTAGTGTTCATTCACAGTGAGAAATCAAGAGACCTATCAGTACAGAAACAAGCCCAGGGTTGAAAGGGGTTGAAAGCAATGTTCGTTCACTCTAAAAGCAATTCATCCGTCCTTTCAAACATAGAAAAAAAAAAAAAGCAGACTTGTACAATCCAGCAGCAAATTATAAGTTAACCTCGTCTAATTCCTTAACCTCAGTAAAGTGGAAGGCTAATCAGGCTTGAAAGTGTTCGCTTAAAAATTCATCTGGAAGGCTGCAGTGAGACATTTTCAAAAAAGAGGTGACAAGAACATCTCCTTTGACATTTAGGTGAATGCTACTTTTATATTTCAAAGTGAAGGCTGATTGAAGATGATGCACACAGAGGTTGTGTGGGCACAAGTGCTGTCTGCACCAGCAGATGTTTTGTGTGGGCATATTACAAGTGTCACAATGAACAGAGAATACAGTTACTCAAATTGAGAAATTTGAAGCATCCTGGATTAAGATGGAAAACTATAATTATGTGGAAATTAAACAATAGTCTGCCTTGTTGAACAAAACTAATACAGAATGTAATTGTTGAGACTATAAGAAATTACAGCACATACTATGAAATTGACAAAAAATCTCAGTTCCTAACAGAACACTCACAATTTCATATTCATTAAAAATACTTTTAAATTAACAGCATAAAAATTATATATGATCAATGTGCCAAATGTGGCAGAATTAAATAAAATTAAGAATACCTATCTAAAGGGAGGATGGGAGATGTTTTCCAGTAGCATTTTTACTATGTTGCTTAAAGTCTTTTTCACACCCCGATTGCAGCCAATTAATTAAATGCTCTAACACAAAAATAAAATATTCCAGTCACCTGTGGAATGGACAGGACAGAAAAAACACCATCCATTCATTTTAACCAGCCCATTCTCAAAGATTGGATGGTGATTGGATGGTTGTAAACAAAGGCAACGTAGTGAGAGCCAGAGTTCGGCTGGCTACATCTAGCATAAAACATCAAAATATGGTACACACTCAAATGTAAGGGATATCGTGGCAGAAAAGTGCCTATATCAAGTTGGAAAAGAAAAACTGTTTTGGCTACTGCAAAGAAAAAAGCTGAAGGAGAGTGGAGCAATAGCAGAGTGTGCATCGGTGGCGTCAACCGAAGCAACAGAAAGGGCTGCAAAGTAATGCCATAGTTACAGTAGACCTATTTCTACTTGATAGGTAAGATAACATTATATCTTTATGACTTTTGGAGAAAACATTTGATGATGCTCAGCGCTCATGAACCCTCGGGAACACACATTGTGTGTTCCTGTGCTGTGGAGGCGTGGCTTAGGGGGAAATCTGAAGAAAGGAGTTTGGACTTTTGATTTGTGTTTTCAAAATGTAGCTTGCTCAAACTGTTTATTTCCAGGATCTACTACCATACCATTAATATAGCTGGTTGACTAACAGGAAACTGTGAACTTGTGCAGCTGTCAGAATGTGTTTCTTTAACAGACACCCTTATATGATTATATTGTGAAATTGCTCAATATATGATATATATGATATGAGTTACCTTGGCAATTCAAATTAAGCTGTCTGATACATGATTGTACAGGATAAACTGCTAGTTTAATAACACATTTTCTTATTACATAAGCATCAGAGGAAGGTCAAAAGTTAGTCTGATATAAAATGAGGATGAGAAAAAAAAAGAAAATAAATTCAAGGTAAAGATGTTGACTAATTTCTGTCCTTTTAAGACTAATAACTCATTTGCCCTACAATCAGGATCCCACAGAAATATTGTAAATATAATATTCCTAACTCATACATGAACCATAACACCAGTCAGAGTTTTATATGAATTTACACATAACAGTCCAGTCATAGTGAAAGAGAAGGAAACAAAGCTGCATTAATCACAGGCTGTTTACTGCAATATAGAAATGACTGTTGTGTTTTACTTGTGCATGCCACTCTTGGATATTTGATATATCCAACGCACACAGACAAACATCGATACGAGCAAACACACAGAACAGAATCACACTGGGCCGTCAATCATTTATGGTACCACCGAGTCATTTGGTGCATTTCCTTCCTCCATCTCTCCTGTTTCTGTCTGTCTTGCTCTCTGGTGTTGCATTATACAATCCTTCCATCTCTCATACACACTCAGACACACATATACACAAAGAGGGTCAGGCTTTGACAAGAAAGGTCATACAAGTCAGATGGCACTCAAAAAATTGTGGCAAAGGAAGCATAAAGAAGCAAAGGCCTCCACAGGTGAGACTGTTGTTTGTGATACTTAATCAAAAGAAAATGTCCATTGGATTTTTTTTCCCTCTTTACCCTTCCTGATGTGTAGCCTTGTATTGGATGTCCGATCACGTTTCAGGCTGAGAGGGAGATCTATGATGGACGTCTGATGCAGCAGAAATTTGTTGCTGAATGTAATAGATCTGAACAGATGGAAGAGTAGAGGAGAGGGTGATGGGCTGAGGACAATATATATATATATATATATATATATTTATATATATATACAGAGAGAGAGAGAGAGAGAGAGAGAGAGAGAGAAAGAGAGAGAGAGAGAAAGAGATGGGTTGGAGTGATGTAGTGATGGAGGGAGGAGTTGTGGGGAGGAGGAGAGTACTACGGTGGCAGCTTACTCTACAAGGAGCCAGGCTAAGCTGATAAAAGGACAGGGTGATATGCGTGATAGCTTATTGGGCAAAAGGCCAGGTCAGCCTTCAGGGCCCTGACCCATTGTTCAGCAGGATGAGCCAGCAGCCCTACCCACAACAGGCTCAACTACAGTGAAGATGGGCTTATGGCTCAGGAGTTACTATCACACACACACACCCACACACACTTACACAAGACGTACTGCATGCACATGGAAAAATGCAAGCAAAAAGCCAAGCTGATATTAACAAGTGATAAATGTTTGCAACAATTAATTAAGATTAAGATCAATGGTGCATACGTTTTACAAAATAAGGAGAACATACCATCCTTTAAAGTAAAAACAGACTGTGTTGAACACTGTGATTGCAGAACTGAGAGAAGAAACTCCAACAGTGTGAGTGATTCAGACTTCAGTGTGAGGCCTGTAATGTATTGCTGGGTTAATCCCTGTGAATCCTAACTGGTACGGCCTAAGGCTGGCTTAGTATAGTTCTGGGAGGAAATCCCCCTGTGTAGTGGTACAGGCCATTAGCCCCTAGGGTATAAATAGGGCAGCAATGGCTTCTTAAGCTGGCTTTTACGCAATATCAGTTAAAAATATGACTTGACTAATTACACGCAGGTCAGCCAGTCAGCAGAAGCAAAAATTCCTCCACCTCGTTCTCCTTTTCCTCTGACAATAGCAGACTGTTGCTCTCTCACAATTTTTTCCCCCTACTTTTGCATTAACATGCATTGTGCATACACATGTGCACACACAAGGGTCAGCATGGAGCATGTTCAACATTTTACAAGTATTTTTATAGCTGACATTTTCATGGGCGGGTGTTATGTTTTTGTCATTCATTGACATTTAAGTGCCTTTCTGATGGGAGTTTCATTTTTACATTTTCCATCGTCTCAGTCTGATAATTCGCCTCCTATGCAGCATCTGAACAATCTTTAATTCAAACCACAAAGAGCTGAGTTTGGTTTCAGTTTTCAGGCAATGTTTGCATCACAAAGGCGTAAAACACAAAGTGAACTTCAAATTTGCCCCTATAGGTTAGGTGTCAACAGCTTATGCAACAGTAGTGATGTCACACACTGATGCACAGTCATGCTTTTCTATTTCCATTCTTGCAGCTTACTTCTTTCTTTCTTAAATTAGCTTTCCAACTTTTCGCATGAATTCCCTCTTTGTGCTGGCAAAACTTCTTCTCTTTGGTTTGTGAAAACTCAGAGCCTTTGATGTGAATAATACTCTCATGCTATGAGATCACTAGCTTACAAGTGGGGTGGAAGCAGCAGGAAAGGGGTAAAAACAGACTGAAAGAGTGAGGACATGTGTGTGAGTGTGAGATTAAAGAAAAAAGAGAGTGTGTGTGTGTGTGTGTGTGTGTGTGTGGGGGTCTTTTCATTCCAAAGATCTGTTGTTTTTGGCACTGTACCCTGGTGAGTGCCAGTCAAAATGAGTTTCTATTGGTTTTAAGGTTCAGCAGCAAAATGTCAGCAAGCTGCAAGAAAATATGACATCTCCAAGGAGAAAACATATAGCCGGGTCTCTCACTGGTGGTTTAAGCGGCATTCACTTTCAGAAAGACTGTCTAGACTTGCTTCACATATACTGTCTGGAGCACCTTTGTCTCTTCTGGTATTCAAGGCAACATTGCTATACACTGCCATTACTGCTGTTGCTCTACAACCCCTCCCACTCCAAATCTGCCACCCAGTCACACACAGTCACAGTTATTTACTCAGCACATTGCTTGTGCTGCTCTTTATAAAGGGTGCAGTATTACAAATGGAGATATGATTAAGTGAGATTAATTGTTGTTTCCCAAATTAAAACAAGTAGAGACCTAGCTTCATTTCAAAGAGAACCTTTATTATGCATGTTTTCCTCATGTCTGCTAATACTTACAGAAATGGGACAAATTAACTTATAGGAAGATGTTCTGCTTAGTGATTTTAATGCTGCACAAGACAAAAAAAAAGACAATAATGTGACTAGCAAAGCATTGCAAGGGTAGATAGCGGTAATATGCATCCAATTTCATGACAGTCTTTCACAGCACTATTGATGCAATAGGCTACAGGATGTCTCAGATATTACACTTTCTGTACAGTGATACCAAAACCAATACTGTGCAATCTGTTGTGTTTGTGCACATAGCGCCTGCCTTAAAGAGGGAGCAGACTTAGTTGCATTGGCTCCAGCAGGGAGAAAGGCAGGCCTGGCTGAATAACTGTGGGTGTAAGTGGTGGGTGGCAGGGTTTAAAGGTTGCTGACCCCTATTGTAGATGAAGTGTGGAGGAGGAGGAGAACATACTGCTCGATCTTACACAAAGGTTAGCAAGCCAAGGCCAAGGAAAATCATCTGTGCAAGCACAAAGAGCGAGGAATATCCACAGATAACTGACATATTGGATTCTAATGCTTGCAAATGACCACACATGTACATTCGCAGGTCTTCACTTCACACATACAGCGAGTGGATTTAAGTGTGTAGGCCTTGTGTGAAACACATAGCACCTTGTGGCACCCTCCTCTCATGGGACACCTTGAACGACAGGTGTGTCTGTCACCTTAAAGTAGTCTGGCACCGTGTCAGCTGTGTTCAAACACTCACTTCTGTTTGGGATTATTCATCACACTCCTGACTCTTCCGTTAAGCTTCCCAAGCCAATTCTCTAACCATTACAACCGGGAGAGTGGCCACACATGTTTCTCTGACTGATAACAGAATAACATCATCAGCAATGTCTGAAAACAAATTTGTGCAACACTATTTGGCTTTTTACAGATGACTATAAATTCCTGCAAGGTCAATTGTGGATTTGAAGTCATTTAGTTCTGGCTGACCCATTTTGAATATATAAGTTAAAACCCCAGCTCAGCATGGGAAAGGGGTAGGTCACATTAAAGACTAGAAACTACTGTTTATGGTAAGGTAATTTTTTAATTTTTATAATTTTTTTAATTAACAGAAGACCAATAAAGAGAAAAGAATACAATCTGAATATATATATATATATATGTAAATTATTGATAACAACAACAAAGTGCCAATGCTCTTTTATGTTGTACATGTATTTTAGCCCCATGGTTTGGGTTCATGAGTTCCCTTGGAGGAAAGAGGCATTGCTAATCAACACTAAGTTGTTCAGAATGATTACCTTTATACTCCAAAGGAATATTTTTCTCCTGATGAGAAAGGTTTCTTCTATAATGACCATCCATAGAGGATAAGAAATCAGTGTTTTGATGATTATGGAAATAATGCAAGTGATATGATTTACCATTGCAGTTATCAGATCCAATTTAAGATCTAAGGCAGATTGTGAACCGGTATGTCAGACCAATCCTCATCATCAAACTACAAAAAGAGAGAATAATTCAAGGAGAATGGCGTTTCCTCCCTCCAGCAGGTCCAGAAACTTGTAGTCAATCCAATATGCAGTGAAGCTGTTTTATTGGCATCAGTTGACTAAAGATTTTTCTTTAATCTGCCAAACATTCCTTAATTAATTTTCAATTAAATGAAGGGTAGAAGCAGTTCATGAGAGGGCAGCACAGTTTTTAGAAATATGTCTTCACACGAAGAAGAAGGAGTGCGTCCTTTTCTGTTGTGTGAGAGAGTGACGTGCAAGGCGGGCAAAAACATGTAAGCCTGTGTTTGCCAATAGGTGTGACTATGAGAGACGATGAATGTGATTATCCCTTCCCAGCTTTTAAAAGGAAGGAGGGAACAAAGCGGTTAAGAAAATAAACACCTGTAAAGGGTTATGTTGGTCTAATAACTTGCAAAACTACTGCACCTACAAATGGGTTTTACTGACTGAAAGACTGGAGTTTCCATTTGACAAACAGCACTGAAAATCACAGAAAGTTCAGTGACACATGCATAGAATCGTTTAATCATGCAAATCCGTATCTCAGCATGAATGTACGGTTCACTCTCCAAGTTTTCCCTCTCTTTGTCTTTCACTTTCAGTCTCCCCACCCCACCCACTCATGGTCTCCCTCTCTGTCTTTCCCTCTCACTCATCTGGGTGGCTGTTTGAGAGCATACACTCAGCGTGGGTGAGAGTGCTAGAGTAGAGTATATGACTGCTAACACAAGGTGCAGGGTGTGTGTGTGTGTGTGTGTGTGTGTATGCGTGTCTGCACATGTCTGCATGGTGCTGTAGGTGGAGAGGCACAGCAGGGCGTGAAGGAGCGCTGTGATAATGACAGGCCATGCATTATATAACATGCTATTGCATAAGGAGAAGATTATTTTAGGTCCAGATATTGAGGATGTATAAGTGATTTTTTACATTTTTTTTCACGTGGGTGAGCAGCACCTCTAAGTGCATGGATGTGTGTTTGTGTGGAAATGTTCTGATATGTGCTCATTTATGTGGTTTCTTTCGAGGAGTGTGTAGGTGTAAGTAAACTAAAGTGTATTATGTGTTTGTAAGAAGGGGGCATGAATGTTTTCAGATTTCTTTCATAGCTATCTGCATATCAAAACAAGTATGTGGGAATGTTGGCGCTTTTGTGTACAGTGTGCATAAGGGTGTCTTTACTGCAAGCTCCCACTCATTATCACTTTTAGACTTCAGAGAGATTCACTTGAAAAGAGTTGATTCTCCTTGGCAGGTGAAAACTGAGTAACTTTAAGTTTTGATGATTTTTCACGCCTGAGCTCTTTGCATGCTCCTCTTCGGACCGTACAAGTTTTCTGAGAGTCTGTCAGTCACAAGGGCATGGTACTGCAGGATGTGTTGTGTGGAGTCACAGAAGTAAGGCAGCGCAGATACAGTCTCCGTGTGCTACTGCCTCGCTCCATGCATGAGTGTGCCCCTGTAAAAATAGACCTCTTAAAGGGCCAGCAGCCACTCAACCTTCTCCAACAAGAGGGCTGTTCTCCTCCTCAGGGTGACACAAGAAACAGTTGATGTATTTCTCATTTAGCTCTCATAGATAAGTTTTGCTTCCGTTTTCCAAATTATATTCAACTGTCCATACTCACTCAGTTATGCTTTAAATAATTCAATTTAAGGGAAAAGTTTATAAGACTATAACATAAAGCCCTAGGCATACTAAGTTATAATAAACACAAAATGAAGGCAACTGAACTGAACTGAACTACAACTAGAGGAACATATGTGACATAAATTTCTCCTAGTGCACCGGGGAATTCTTGCTTTAACATGCAAGGGACAGAATCAAAATTAGAGCCAAAATTACTTGCCACAGATCAAACACACTTTGTCATTGTGGTCTCAAAACAGGCATTTTATAGAAGCAGTTTCACAGAGACATGAGATTTTCTGTACTCTCTAGCAGATCATCCTTATAATTGTGATAAGTGAATTATATCAGCAGGGACAAATGGTGGATGCCTCGGTTGAAAAACGTCTATAGCTGAGAACAGTTTGAACCTGTTATATGCTCCTATATGCAGCATATGGGTTATCACTGCAGCAGAAGGACAGTGCCTGCTGTAGCAGAAATAGATGTAAAGAAATTATAATTGTGCTAATTGGTGTAGTGTGCCTCCATCAAGAATGGCGAGAATAAGGAGGGATTTGTGAGGCGTCACTGAGCTACAAACACAGGTTTGCTCTTGGAGAATTCAGAAACAGACAAATCTAAATGACAAAGTGTAGAAAACAACAATCAAAAGGGACAGTAGGACGCTATTCCCCTTGATGTTTTCTCATGTGTATTGAACATTGGTGAATCAAGAAGTTAGATTAAAGATGCCTGATGCACCTCATGCTGGCACATCCCCACTTGACAGCATGAGATCTTTCTGGGACTTGCCCCCAACATCTGCAAATCTTATTTTCCCTCCTCCTTCCTTATTCTAACTCAGTCCAAAAATTTCCCCAACTGGACTAATGCCACCCCCTCCAATCACATACTCATCCTTCCCAATTTGAGCGGGCTCCTTGAGGGCCCCTGGCTATCTCTGGACCAGGGCTATTTAAGCCCACTGCTCTAATTCTGAAGCCCTGATCTGCCGTCAGGCTGAGTGATAAACCTCCACCTCTCCCTCTGTCTGTCTTCCTCACACACTCCTTCTCTCCTGATCAGTCACACTCTAGTTCACACACTCGCTTACTGTTATTGTCTTCCATGCACACAAACACCCACACACATACTGACTTACATGCATCTGTGCAACACACCCATTCACTCACACAAACAATTTAAACATATTTTTCTCCTCTGAAGTGTCCCAGTTTACTCTCAGAATGCCTTGAAAACCAATCTTCTCACAGCACTCTGATCACACACTCTGTGTATACTGCCTTTCAAAGTTGCCAACACACCTGTGCTCCCTCTCTCTCTCTCTCTCTCTCTCTCTTACACACACACACACACACACACACACACACGCACTCTTACACACCCAAACTCAAAGGAGGAAACGCTGTGGTCACATACCTCGCCGGGTGCCTTTGTGTAGCAGGTATCTGAGAGTTTACTCATTGGATCAGGCAGACGCAGGCACATAGAAATATCCAGTTTTGAGACTGCGAGTCTCTTCCTCTTCTCTACAGCTCAGCCTTCCCTCCCTTCATCCTATTCCTGCCTCTCCTCCTTCTCACTCTCTAAACGCCTCTTTGCTCTCTCTCTCTCTCTCTCTCTCTCTGTATCTCCCTCTGAAAGCGCTCTGTTTCTCTCCCCAGCTTGCCTGACCTCTCCAACCCCCTTTCCTCCTTCTAACTGCCACACACCTTCTATCTCACTCTTACAACTTCAATCTACACTCATCCCTCTTAGTACGTCCCTATGACACACAGGGACATTTGATAACTTTTTTCTTCCCCCAGCCTAATATGCTCTCTGTCTCTCCCTGCCTCGCTGGGAGTGTATAATTAGACAGAGCTCAGTGGTAATACAGTCAGGCTCATTGTGGAAGCCTTAGCATTGCTGCTCATGTTTGGCTGACAGCCCAGTGGCTTCACTCATTAACCTCCCTGGAGCTGCAGAAGAGACCAGCCCACAGCCTGTGCTATTCGCTGCAACACCTCAGCTTCTTTACCCATCAGCCAATCACAGTCCTCGCGGATGATGGAAAAGGTGTGCTTGCCGGTACAGCTCTGCAGGTGAGGGAGCTAAACATAATCACTAAGCATTGACACGCTGCAGCAGGTGAAGTAGCTGGTCAAATCAGACACACTGAGGGTTTTCATCGCAGCCATAACAAGTCAGTTCTCTTTTTAGTTTAATCACTTGTTCATGATCTGCGTGCCGTAGCATCATGTGCTTTTCTTTCAGGCATGAAACCACAGAAGACCACACACATCTTTTTTGTGAAATCACTGCGAGGTATGGGAATGTCCTGTGCAATGTAGCAAAAAGTCATATGCTCTCTTTACTGTACTGCATGCCCCAGTTCCCATCACATATGACCTGGCATAAACCTTTAAAGGGAAGCTTCCTTCATGTCTCTGACACAACTATACAAGTTATTTGTTAATCGAAGATACTATATGGGAACATAAACAGCATTACAAACTGAAATATTCTATTCTTCTGATGTTACCTTATAATTACACTTTTTAAACTTGAATTGACATTTGACTAAATCCTCTTTTCCTTTCTATTTTATTTGAATACCCTTGAAGATATTACATCATTTAATTCCAAATGGAAAGTACCAGTTGTTCTGTCTCTTCACTTATTCTGAATGATAACTTCAATAATGAGTTTTTATCACTTTTGTGCTGTTGTCTTGGTATTGTAACCTATAAAACCTGGGTATGCAGTTTAGGTACAAATCAGCTAAAGTTGAATAAAACTTCAACCAAGACAAATAAAAAGGCAAACATCTAAATACTCATTGAAGTAATCCCAAACATGACCTTTGAACATTCAATGATACTCCAAGACATTTTTACAGGCATGAAAATAGATATTTGAGCTCAAAGAGATAAATTTGTGTCCCCTAAACATCTCAATTGAATGTCTGAGTTATTTCAGCAAAGGTCATCGGTGATTTCATGTCGAGCAAGCATTATCTTTTCAAAGTTTCTGTATGACTGGAGCTCAGGAGTGGGAGGGAGATTGTGATCAAACGACCAGAGAGAGTGGGAGGGAGTGACTCCAGCACTAATCGAGAGATCACATGGTGTGTGTCTATGTGTGCACTCATATTCGCGCATGCCTCTCTTGCTCTTGTGATCATTAGGCAGTGCGCCGACCAAACGTCTTAGTATCATTTCCTCTCTCCTTCTCTCTCTCCCATTCTCACTTCTGCATTCACGCTACAACATCCTTTAAAGATGGGCGTAAATAGAACTGGGAAAAAACATCACTCTTATCGCTGAGTAAACATTCAAAAATGAAGGTTATGCAAAAAAAAATGAGCCCATTCCTACTCGCACTTTGAATTATGCATCCTAAAGCATTATGTTTCTTTAGTTCACTGAAAACATTGCTGACTCAATGAGGCGGGGATGACAAATCACTTTACAAACACAGAAACATACAGTCATATACATTGAAACAATCATATCACGATCCCAGCAGTTTTTTTTTCTTCTAATATTTTAGATGAAAACGATGAAACTGTTAGGTGGGGTACCATCAGTGATGCTCATACAAACACTCATTTAAGATGTGTAAAAGCGACCAAATGTTAATGGGCTGAGCACAAATACGCTGATTGGGGCCTGCCACGCAGTCAAACACACTCTGACAAGCCGATAATACACAGCAGGTGTGTCAGGATCTTTCTGGGTAAAATGTGACCCTGCTGACCCTTCAATAGAGTGTTCACAGGAAACGTAGCACTTTGCTATACGCCTGTTTCTGATTGTGCTCAGGCCCAAAGAACTCCGAAGTCTGTGAAGGCTTACAAACGGCCGTTAAGGAAAAAAGGCGCCTGATTTGATGACGCAGTACCTACACCAAAGATGGCGGAAATCTGTGATTTGAAATTTGCACAGGCAAACAGAATAATACGGTGAGACAATCACGTGGTATTGATACATAAACATGTGATTCCTTCCCATATATACACACTCAGCAGTGACAAAGCCAATGAAAGACAGTTTCACAACTCTGTGCATGTTACACGCTATGCTGATATATTCTCTATGTATGTTTGTGCTTGGATGAACAAGCCGTGGGTGTGTGTGCGTGTGTGTGTGAAAGTGACTCACCCAGTGTCAGTTACTCCTCTACTAAAGTGTCCTTTCCTTTTTTACTTCACACCTCTCTGCTTTGCTATTTTAGGGCCATGTTAGCAGAACTAGTAGTATCCAGAGGATCTGCACACACACACACACACGCACACACACATACACCAACATGCAAAACCCGCTGGGAGGGTTTTGGAACAGTGAGAGGAGATGTGCATCTTTCATGGTGTGCTGGTACAATAGCTGATTTGGTGGAGCTGACAGAAATATCCAGGGTTACTCGCAAAGTGAAAAATATCGTATTGCATAAGATGGTGAAAGGACCTGACCACGTAAATGCAACAGTAGCTCTCTCCCACAAAGGCACACACACACACACACACACACACACACACACACACACACACACACACACACACACACACACACACACACACACACAATGATGTCCTAATAGTGTCCCGCAGGCTGGCGGGCAGAGGCGGACCGAGATAGAGAAACTGGAGCTGAAGCAGAGTGCTGACTCAGGGAACAAACCAGTGAGAGAGATAAAGTGTGTATGTGTGTGTGAAAGAGAGGAGGACATTGTGCCACGCAAAGGCCTCTTGCCTTGTGTGTGCAAACCTAAAATGTCCCGAGCACCACTCTGCTCACTTTGACCCATTTTACCCAACACTTTGAGATAAGGACCGAAGCTGCCTGCTGCCATACCAACGGAACACAAACCCAAAGTCTTACTCTTGTAAATAATTCCATTGAGAAAAGGAGGAAGTAAAAAGAAGAAGTCTGTGTAAGCCTTTGTCCTTTTAGTTGTATTATTTCACTATGTACTTGTTCCAGAACTAATGAGTGCTTTTTAAACAGTGTTAGTTCCAACATCTAAGATTAATTGAATTACATTTAGGTGTGATTTCATTTTTTACTGTGAAAATGTGTGGAATGAACACAGAGATCTGTGAATAATAAAATAAAATTGGAGCTGAAATTATGTTTCAAAATGTATTTTGTAAATGGTCATGTTTCTGCATGTTCTCCTTGCCACTGTATGAGTTTTCTCCAGGAGCTCCTGTTAACTTATTGTGACTTGGGGATTTGAAATTGGCTTAAGACGTCACCATGCTTGGTTGTCTGACTCACAGATGAATCATACAACTAAGTCCAATGATGGAATGACAACCTGTCCCTGTAACCTCACTCCCACCATATGTCTAAAGATTTCTGATATCTCTCTGTTGTCTCAAATGATAGTCACAGATCGACTATTATCCACGTGCGAATAAAAGGGGCTTTTATTAATCTTTGCCCTTTCCTGATTCACGAGGAGAAGCTAACAAAAACGACTCATGCTTTTAATTTCAGTGAATTCATTGCAATGCACATCTCAGTGGTCCTCCTACAAGGTTGTTTAGAGGCTGCAACTCAACTTTACAATCTGACTGCTTACCAAAACAAAGCAATCTCTCCAGCTCTTCCACTTGTATACAAAGCTTTGAACCATGACAGAGTCTGGCATTATTACAGATTTCCCACTGCTTTATGTCCCCTTGAATACTCCTCTGTTTTCTGTCTGGATACTCACCTGGAGTCTTATCAAGGGAAATAGAGATCTTTTTTCAGAAATGCTTACAAAATAAGGAATATCCTACATAAAAACGTTATATATGCATAATCTTTCGAAATCATTTAAGGATACTTAAAGCTTATCTAACCTTACTTGCTTGATTTCTCAGACGAAGATCATAACTTTCAATGTAACCAAATGAAATCATGGTCCAAACTATGAAAGAATATTTCAGTTGTGATGAAGCAGCACCATCTTTAAAGATTGTCAGCCGCATTTAAACGGGAGCATGTTTAAAAGTGCAGTTTGCGTGGGTATGCAAATGTGCATATGTAATGTGATGTTTATAGACTGTGCTCTAAAAACAAGAGCAGCAAGTCAGCAACATCCAGGTGGTTTTGGTTTACCCTCAGATTTCACTCCTCCCATTGCTCTTTATCTTTCTCACTTCCCTCCTCTGTCTTTGCTCCCCGTTCCTCACCCCCGTTGTTGTCTCCCTCCGCCTTTCCTGCTTCATTATTTGTCCTTTCTCTCTGGCTAAAAATACTTGCTGTCCTGTCACTATAACAGATCACCTCAGAGGAAATTTGCTGCCAGCAATGGACAGTGTTTGATACAACGACAACAACACCATCCACTCCACACACACGCATACACACAAACTCAAGCCACAAGCATTGGATCCTGATGGTGTCAGTGGAATAGTGTTTGTGACCGTGTGCTCGTATAAAAAGTGCCTATGTGTGTGCTAGACAAACAGGTGCAGTAGCCTCATGAGGCTGACTGAGCTGCTGGAGGGTTGACAGTGTAGGTGCAATAGTTACTTTGGGTCACAGCAGTTGGAGAACAGGAATAACAAATACTATCTCACTTACACACACAGACAAGGCTGCACCTGTGCTCTGCTGTTCAATGTAGCAGGACTATATGTGTGAGAGAGCCACTGGGCAGAGTGATGCAGACAATGAAAATATGTGTGAGCAAGTGTCTACAAGGCTAAGTGTGAAAATAGGTTTTTATGCAAGAGAGAAAGAGAGAGAGAGAGACGAAATGAAGAGTGTGAAATTTGAGCGGGCTTGACGGGCCACACGTGTGACTCGTAAGAAAATTAAATAAACAACAACTTCTCACTCCTGCTTTCACACTTGATGTGCAACTCAATCGAGTCTGACGGAGACAGCGCAAGGTGTCACTGTTCAGTGCTCCCGAGATTTTTTCCTTCTTGTTTCTTGTTCCCATGGCAACTGTGTGGTGACCTGCAGCGACCTCCGAGGACAGGACGGGGGATGGAGGTGAAGCTATAGTTTTGCACATGTCAGTGGATGAATAATAATGCAGTCATCATGGCTGAAGAGAAGAATTAGCCATGATGATAACAGCAAATTGTTTCTGTGCAGATCAAATGGTCAGAGAACAGCAGACCCCTAAACCAATGACTGCGAGTTAGTTTATGATTGTGTCTACAAATGTGATGAGTTTTTTAATTTGTTTCTCATATCTCTCCCTTTTTATTGTGTTTCTTAGATGTGATATTCCTTTCTTTTGCAATCATTGCTACCCTTCATTTGACGTTTTCGTCACCTCTCTCTTCGTGAGTGTATGCGTGTAAAAGGTTGCTCCACGGCACGGCTACCTGTATTTCAACAGGCCCTGTTGTTTCGTTATCAGAGTGACATTTGTGCAGTCCTGCAGAGCCATCTGGATGCGTCCCACACACATGTGAGAGAAACCAGCCTGGGTTTGGATCTGACTCACATCAAACAGCCTCTCTGCCCACACACACATACACACACGTACCAGGACACAAACGCCAAATGCAGACGGCACAAACAGAGCGGTTTCCAGGAGCTAATATCTGACATTTAACGAATAGTGAGGTGATACAGAGACACTTCGCACACAAGACTTTTTAATCACATCAGTGGAGGCTCTCTAAAACAACTGCATTCAAAGCTTGGGGCAGATTTGTATGAGAAGACACAGAGAACTTTCCTTTATAAAGCAAGTCTTAGTAATGCTTTATTTCTAATTTGTATGGAAAATGTATGGGACAGCCCCAGGGTGGATATGTATTTGTATATAAGTGTCACATGTTGGAGTTGTGAAACTGCATCTATGACTAAATGGCATTGACAAAGATGAACATCAAATGGAGGTGATAGGCCACATAATTGTCCAGGAAAGTCCCAAAAATTGAATATGTGATCAAAGCAATTGCTTTACTCTTAGTTTAAACATTACTATGTCATTGAATCTGAAAGAATACAGTATTGATAGATGCGAAGCGTCATTCAGGGAGTACCAGTACTCAAAATGTCACAGTAAACAATTTGCCAGTAAAATACGACTGACATCAAGAATACCAAAAATGCTTTTTTGTGTATTAAAGCTATATCATTCTCAGAATTACTATCAGATTTATCTTAGAAAATCTGTATGTGGTCTGAAATGTGTAACATATACTGTTGTGAGGAGGAAAGAAAAAAAGCCTGTGTGACTCAAACACAGAAGAGATTGAAAACTACGAGTGTTTAAAAAGGCTGCATCTTGACCAATTTTGTATCCTGGTTTCACAACATGCTGTAGCCTATTGAGGGAACGCTATGACTGTTGCTAGACATTTGTGAAAAGCCCAAATGCAGTTTCGCTATGACTGTCAGTGCAGCAGCCTATAGAAAAGCTCAAGTGCACACACAGGTGAACTAAAATGGACTGCGAGCTATTGTCAAGCAAAATGCTTTGGTGTGGTGTGAAAGGTGCATGCACACTCGACTGAGGCTCATGGGCCTTCAGTGTCCATTACTTGAGTAGCTCTGTGGATGCGGGTTGCAAAGAACCTCTGTGATGCTCAGAGGCATGCTAAAGCTCTGCTGCATGCAAGGTAGGCCTCTCTCAATCCCCTTCATCTATCTCTCTCCTTCCCTCCTACCTTCTCTCATCCATAATTGATTGCTCCCACTGTACCAACTTCATTTGCTGCCTGTGAATAATGAATGAGACACGGAGTGGAGGCGCTTTTTCCTCTCCGCTGGTTTGATACCCGATTAGCCGTTTACAGTTTATCTGTGCTATCTGTGACCAGGCATGGGGTTCCCAATGTGGGCCACCAAGTAAAGAAAGGCTGCCAAGAAAGCTGCTCTTTCTCAGGGAGTAAAAGCTTCATGGTAAGATGAATAACAATAAATCCTACTGATTAGCATAATTCATGAGCAGCATCATTTATGACCAAGCAACAGGCATGTGGCAAAGTGGCAAGCATGAATGTTTAATACATGACTGCAGCTTGAGAGGCAGTGAAACTCTAGGTTTGTTGTATGGAAATGAACCCCGTGACACATTGAATGCATAATTCCCATAGCAATCCTCTCACTTTTCACACATTCACACGCTACATACTGTACCTTATACACATTCACACACTTTTAAAATATCCACACTCACAGAGACAAACTGTTCTCTGGCACATTGAGATGTGGTCTTTTGAGGTGCACGCAGTGTGTGATGCACATTCTGCTTACCTCCTCTACACAGCTCAATGGACTTTCAAGCTGTTTCCAACTCACACTCACTTGCTTACACTCAAGTGGGATTATTAATAGCATGTTTCAGTTCCACAATGCATTTGAGAGTTTCAAGTGAAGGAATTCAGAGCTTGGGGCCAAACATGATATAATTACAGTTACTGAACATCAACTAAATTTAGTCAAAATGGTGCCTCACACTTAGTGGAAGCCAACAGGCACCCCTGTCATGGAGCTTTCCACCCACTGTCCTTAGCCCCTGCACACACTTTGTATCCTCATTCATGAAAAAAAGCTGGATTTGTTGATGCAGACGTGCACAAAAAAAAAAGAACAAAAATAGTCACATTTGTACCAGTCTGGCGTCGAAGAAAGTTGTAACGGACATAAGGGGCTGGGTGTGGGCAGCGGAGGGCTGACGACACAGCAGCTGCTCGACTTTCTGCAACCTGGAGTGATTGTATGTTTGTTCTTGGAAGAGCAGTGATGATGACAGCGATGATGGCACTGAGACCATGAGGATGTGGAGGAGGAGGACAGTAGATGGTATCTACGGTAAAACAATCATCAGGGCCACTTGAAGTGCATGTTTAAATGTCTGAAAACAAATTATTTTCCATTAAAATATCTTGTCTGTCCATTTGTGTCTTTTTATCTCACACATCTTCACATTGATGAAGGTAACCTTAATACATCCATACTGTAAAAGAGAGACCCTGAGTGTCTGTCTGAACTGTTATGAGACAGAGACTGTCTGAGTCGGATTAATCTATAGACGTAAATACAAGTAATAAAGAGAGATGGAGGTATAGGTTGTGAGAGAAAAGACTGAGAACACAAGAGAGGAAGAGTGCATGAGAATGAGAGATGTACTGGAGGGAGATGCAGGGAGAACACAACAGAGACGGTGGGAGAATAGATGAGCATGGGAGTGTGTGTGAGAGTTAAATAGAGACGGAGCGAGCAGGAGGAGGGGGAGAGTGTAAACAGCAGAAGGTTCACTGGGTTCAGTGAGCAGTAGAGGAGCTCAAAGATGGGCGTCAGAACTTGAAGCCTGCAGGGTTGGATAGTGGGGCATGACTCACATGCTCATACATACATTCACACATATGAACAAGCACACATTCAAGTATTCTGTCATTAGTCTCATGCAAATGCTGTTTCATTTCTAAACATGAACCAATCCCCACACTAGCCCCAGGGAGACAATCTCACACATGAATAATAAAGTCATATGGAACAAGTGACATGACACCTTTTTGATCTTTTCATTCCTCTCCAGCTAAACAAATCATTACTTACGGAGCCCGGCAAGTGTCAGCGGTGAAAAAAAAAAACCTGGTGGAAATCCGTGCGCACGGATTACGAAACTGTGCTCATAGTTTACCAAATCGTGTGCAC
>JAOXYM010000014.1:8176597-8200422 GCA_028567055.1 Leptatherina wallacei | reverse complement strand
GAAATGATTCGTGCAGCTGCATGGCAACATGAGTGTATGCAGGTGTAGGTCAGAGATTTGTGAAAGGGTGGTCTCGTTGGGACGAGGCGGTGCAATAGGCCAAGCGGCGCCAGAGGTGCGAGGGCCTCCATCGCCGCTCGCGGCTTTAATTGTGGTTAATTTTCATACTGATGCCTAATATTTTTCTTAACACCCAACATGAGACAGTTTAACACATCTACAGACTTTAACTGTACATGCCATGTATCACAAAACTGTTATAAGCTATAAAAGACAAAACACAAAATGTTCCTTTGTTATATATAAATATGTTTATTAAACAATATAAATGTGATAAATGTCCTCAAGTGCTTTCATACATATATATATATATATATATATATATATATATATATATATATATATATATATATATATCCTACCACCTTGTAGGTTTGCCATCCCCTTGGAGGTAGCCATTATACAACTCTCTCAGGTGGAGGATGAGTTCCTCTGTGTTTTGTCCAGTGAGAGCAGACACAGGTATGACCCTCTGGGTGACGTGGCTCCTCAGAGTCCCAAGATTCTCCTGTGCTTCAGGTAGGTCCATTTTATTGGCTACAATAGCCTGGGGCCTCTGGGACAAACCGGTTTCATACTTGTCCAATTCATAACGTAAGTGCTGGAGTTGGGTCCAGGGCTCTGGAGTTGACATATCCAAAACAAAGAGAAGGAAACGACAGCGCTCTATGTGACGCAGGAAGGAGATACCCAGGCCTCGGTTTAGGTGGGCTCCTCGAATGATCCCTGGGATGTCAGCAACTGTTCAGAGTAAAGGGAAAGGCACACCATGTGCATGAACTGTACAATGCTGATGAAAAATGAGAATCTTATATTCTATCAATGGTCGGCTTACCTGCAACTTGCTCATGATCCCTGTACTTGACTATTCCTACATGTGGGTTGAGTGTTGTAAAAGGGTAAGCAGCCACAGCAGGCCTGGCATTGGAGATAGCTCTCAACAGTGAGGATTTCCCAGAATTTGGAAAGCCAACCTGAATGAATAAACACATTTTAAAAAAGAAGCTCTGAACATGTGCATGCCATACCCCTGAAATGATTTTTTTCCTCTCACCAGTCCTGCATGGGCCATGGTGCGCAACTCCAGCTGGAGGACCCGCTCCTGGCCTGCCATACCCGGGGTTGCAGTCATTGGGGCACGGTTCTCATTCGACAGAAAGAATCGATTCCCCTTCCCTCCGGCCCCTCCGAATACAGCCAAATACTCCTGACCATGCACAGCAAGGTCCACTATGGTTTCACCCTGCTCCTTCACCACAGTTCCTAATGGCACCTTGAATGAATGAAAGTCACAGGAAAGGACACATGAAGACACAAACTAAAGGAAAAAAACTGTACATATATGATTATATGCATGAACTCACAGAAATGTAGGTTTGGCTGCCATTCCGTCCATAACAATTCTTTCTGCCCCCTGATTGGCCATCCTCTCCCTTGTAAACAGGAACCACTTGTGCCAATGATTTGACAAACTTATCAGCTGAAAGCATGCAATGAAAATAGATGAAAGCACATTCTAGTATGATGACGATAATTCACTTCAGTTTCTCCACGCGCTGTATTTGAAAAGTTTCCATATAAGTGAACAGATGTTTTGCTACAAATTCATTCAGTTTGACATTCCTCGTTATTTTTTGGCAACGAGTGTGTTTTAAACAGCTAATCCAACATATTCAGACCACAAAGACTTTAACTAAATGTATATCAAACAGAGGATGACAAGAGTTATTTCAGCTTTTTTCCCCTTTTACATCAAATATGAACATAAAAACCGGAGGATAATACAAGGATAATATTGGCTGTTTATTTATAAATACATAAAAACATGATGAGGAAACTGAACTATAAATGACAAACACTGTAACCTCCTTACCCTTTATAATGATGCTTCCTCCATCTCCTCCATTCCCTCCATCAGGACCACCCCACTCTTTTCTAGGCTCACTGTGAAAGCTGCAGGCGCCTTTACCGCCTGATCCTGCCGCCAGCTTCACACTTCTGTGGTCCACAAAGTGACGGGTCTGTGGTTTTTACACACACACACACACACACACACACACACACACACACACACACACACACACACACACACACACACACACACACAGCGTTCATAAGATGAGAAAATAAGCACAGAAGTCTACAAGAGAACATTTCCATTAAAGTACTAAAAGACCTGGGGGGGGGGGTCAGACTTTAAGCACTATTTAAAAAAGAAACCCCATCTTAAATTCATTATCCTGTGGTGGTCTTTCAGGAAACGGATATGTCAAACATCAAATACCTACCAGTTTCTTTTCAGACATCTCTCTCTTCTTTTGGTTTCCTTTGACTTTGGCATACAAGGTAGAGGAGATGCTGACATTTCTGACACCACCTGAACGCCTCCAACGCGCTGATAAAGGACAGCAAAGGCTCAACTCGTCCTTTGGGACATCTTGTATGAAAGCGCATCTTGAAAGCATCTCCGAGGAGTGCCAGCAAGCTTTTTTAACTCTCGATAACACTGCCAACATTGTGCCGTCTTACAGAGTTATTTTAAACTCGCTAGCTGATTTGATAGTGTTAACTCGACCGTTTATCAGAATAAATATCGCAGCCAAACAAACACAATATTGTCTGAATTTTAAGTGATTCATAGCTGGCCAAATTAAATAGTTATATCAGAAAGGACATGCCCTCCTTCCTTAGTTCCAAAATGTTCAGTAATGCAACAGCATGTTTACTTGTCATCGTATGGACTATCTACGGAAAACGCTAAAGGACATAAGTGTAAGCTTCGCGATAGCTAAATAACACGTTTAGTTATTCCAGTCTCGCGTTCTACCGCCATCTTCTGTCCTGGAATGTGTATTGCATTTTTTTTAAATCACTTTTGTCCTCAAATTTAGACTCAAGACTCAAATGGCTTCTAGTTTTAAACAAATAGTAATGCTTTTGCACATTAATACAAATTATGCTACCCCTAATGATGCTGTTAAATCATATAATCATAATTCATAAATCTTTCATACGTACAGACTGGCAATCTTTTTAGGAAAAATACTCCAGACACACAAAAGGTTAATGGCAGTTTATTTTTATATAACAAACAGTAACAAAAGATCAGGCAATGCAGTCTTACAACAGATAAGCATATAACATTCATATTTGGATTATGCACATCAAACTTTACTCTCTCCTTTTCTGACATTTGTGCAAACACACACGCAAACATACTGACAAACAAGGTGTGCCATTCATCAATAATAGCACACAAAGAACTGGAAAAGACTTGCCATACATGTTCAGTTCACAGTAACATGATACACAGCTAACAATCCATTATAGTACAGAGAAGCTTGTGATTGTCAGTGTTGAGTGTTACTTAGTTATTTAGCTGTTTGACAGCCATGTATCTCTTTTGGATTACCCCTGCAAAATGACTGCAACTTTTGTGTTGTTTTGCCCTCTGAGGTAAGTTGAGTTTCAACAAAATACTGCAAAGCTGGACCCTCACAACCATACTAATGATTTTTGTACATATACTACTGAACAACAAGGACTTAGAGGTGTTGTCTGTCTATATTAACAACAAAATAAACAACAAACAAAAAATCTTGATTACTAACCTGTATTGTTAAGTATAATAAAAGATTTTCATGGAAAAGAAACAGAAATAGTAAGAATTATGTTTTCGATGATAGACTCCAAACAGTTCATCCATAAGTCACATAAATACATACAAAACATTCCTAAATATTCAGTGGAAACCTGCAACATGACATTGAATATGCTGAGATAAACCAACCACTGCCTTTGCTAATACTGCATGTCAAAACACTACAGACTGGTGAAATGTAGGTTCACCATTAGAACCAACTTCAACATGGCTGACTGGGTGTATTGCACTTATTGAAGTAGATGCAGGACATGTTACTTTTCTGTTCCTGTGTTGCTTTGGCTTTTTGAGGATCGCACTAAAATAAAAAATATCCGACAATACGCACACTGTCACTGCAAAGTAAAGTGCAGACAAAAGTGGCAATGCATTTTCATGTGAAAAAAAAAGAAAAAGAAAGAAAGAAATATAGTGAATGCCATCAGACACTTTTTGACTCTGCACATACATGTCATGTCTCTGCAGATCAATGCCACTGAAACACGAGTGTCAGAAATACTACCACGGTGTAGGATTATCAATGACAATGACGCACACTTTTTAATCTTGATCAATCTGCTATCTATCAGGCCTATTACCTCAGCGAGACATATGTAAAGTGAATACATTTAATGTTAGACCTCACAGCAACACATCACAGTTTGACTTACACAAACAATCCCCCTGATCAGGTCAGGTTTTAAGGACCGACAGTTATATCTTCATTGAATTAATCTCCCCCTATCTTGAGATAAACAACTTCAACTAAGAATTAAAGCAAGATCTTTGTCTAAGCTCGTAAAAAAACAAACAAAAACAAAAAGGAAGATTTCATTCAAGGCTGATTTTCTGTTCAGAGCCACACTGTCTCGAACACAGAAGTCCTGCTCTGTACACCAGATAAAACTAAATAAGAGTATCAAAAAGGCTTGTAAAATGAAATAAATGATAAAGGTCAGGGACACAAGAGAGAATAGTTAAAAGAAGAGTATCTGCAGGTAGCTGAGGCATATCTAATGCCTATGTGGAACATTAACTGATTCTGTAAGTAACTTTTCACAGGTGACCAGTCGCTTTTCACATCTCTGACCTGCCCTGTAGCATGAAAGGAAGAATAACATTTGACTCCAGCATTTAATCAAGGTTGGAATGATGATAAGGAAAGGATAATAAATCTGATGCTGCCAAATCTTCAAATCCATCCTGAAGCTGAGCGTATTATCGTCGAACTGCTCCATCTCACATTTTCTTCCAGCAGTAAACAATATGGTGCCTTATTGTGGATAATTTCCATACTGACCCTGGAAAGTTCAAAAAAAGAAAAGGATAAGGATAAGTATCTATGTTTTATATATTTTCTTGTTGTCTTCTCCCATTAAAAATTGAAAAATACATTTAATCTGCATGGTTTCATGTTTTCATTACATGATTACTAACTTGAAGTGCATGTGTAAAGAGAACTAACAAAAACTTGTATTTTTCCTCTTAATTCTGGATTAAATAGTTGAAAATCCCTCATTTCTATCTGAAATGATCAAATTTAATTTCATTTGCATCTTTTTGATGTGTGTTTAATTGGAATTAGTCACGTACCTGGTCATAGGAGTAGGGCCTCTGTGTTTGTACTCCAGGGCCTCCCTGGGAGGAGCGATAGGATCCATACTGTTGGCTCTGGCCCTGTTGATACTGAGAATACTGCGATGAGCCTCCCTGACCGGGGCCTGTAAATGCAAGTTAAGTTTATTAGCCCATTTTAATGGATTCATTTGTTTATGTTTGCCAGACTGCACACAGTAAATGACGCCATATAAGTTATTTTCACCATATCCGTGTGGCTGCCCGCTGTAGCCTTGTTGAGCGGAGTACTGCTGCTGGCTGAAGGGCTGCTGCTGCCCAGAGCTCTGCTGATACGGTGGCTGCTGCTGACTATACTGAGAGTTACCTGGTAAAAACACCAGACACACCTGTCAGGTATGAACTGTGACTTTTAAAGTGCTTCAACAAAACTAAGTTGGAATTTGCTGGAAAATATTACAAAAGAAACCAAAACAGTTGTTACCTCCTTCATAGTAATGCTGTGAAGAGTCATCGAATGACCTGTCATAGCCTTGTTCACCATATGATGACTGTTGATATGAGTATTCCCCATGACCTGTAGAGAATAGGATTTAACACGTGCCAAAGCTCCTCTGCTGTGATAAAACTGGCTACATACAGAAAATAAATCACTGTTTCAAACCTGAAGCTCACAATTTATGTAAAACAACTCAATGAAAAGCTGAAACCGCCATTTTCAAGGCCTCTCATTCCAAACGCATACTGAAAAGCCAACAGAAGCACCTTCATCAATTCGCCGCAACAGCACACTGAAATCTGAAATTTCGGCACACCGGTGGGGTCAGTATGGACACAGACACACTGGCAGAAAACAGAGATGAAATTATTGTCAAAATTGAGCTTTTTTGTAGAAATGATGACTACTGTGAGGAAGAGCTAAAAAACTTTATCCCTCAATCTGGCTTGGGCCCTAGCAAATTGTGCCGAAAGGAACTGAACCGCAGTAGGGGAGGGGGGCGTGCTTGAGAGCTGTGTGTAAGATGTTTATGGATGTGCATGATTACCATCAGGGTAATACTGCTGGTTTATGGGCTCGCTGGAGCTCTGAGTGTGTCCATACTGCTCTCCGTAGAACTCGTCTTGTCCCATGTAGTGCTGTGCAGATCCTGCAAGACAGGCGACACCACGATTGGTTAAAATGTTGAACCAATTGGCCGCTGAGTTGGACACTAGAGGGGCCGTCATTTTGTTGTGTTTACTTTCAAATAATAATGTTTCATTGTGAGGAAAACTTTAATGAGTTAAATCATTTTAAAGAGGTTCATTTCTATGGGGACGTATCTGATTTGTTGGTTTGTGTTTTCTGTTTTATACAATTTCGACCTCACTGCTAGTTGTTGGAAGATTTATAATGATCCAGATGAATGTTTTACCTCTTTAAGGTTGTTTTTCTTTCTATGTCCCAGGGAAGGGGTTAAAGTTGCACCTGTTGAAGATGATTCCCCTTGGTCCTACTCTTTCGTTTTGCAGAGATAAAGTGCCTTTAATTTGTCTAGGGAAGGTGTATATGTTATGTAGCCATCCAAATGGCTCCTGATGCCCTGGCTGAAGGGCTAGCTAGATTATCACTATTCCTATATCCTTGAAAGAAAAGGGGCATCTTTTGCGGCAAAAACTGGGGTAGGGACCCATTTGTAGAGGGAAGGGGAGGAACTGGAATTGGACCTTTAACAGGGTAAGTAATAATAAGGTATTCCTGGCAAATCCAACTTTCAGGTTTCAAAGTGAAGAAATTGTGCTGAGTAATTGAATTTAGAAATCCATAAATTGCTAATAATAAGGAGAAAATTAGGACTACGGGAAGCAAGATATCAGGGAGAACCTGATCTCTGCTGGTTGGTGGTGTGCAGAAACTCCAGATTCCATTTTTCCCCCATCCTATGAGTTTTAGCAAAACTATAGTAACAAACCCATAGAAATCTTTAAAAATCTCTCATCTCCTTTACAAATAGAAACAATATGTCCCACAGAAAATATTTGATCAGATCACCTTCAACAAGAGCGAAACAACTTCAAAGAAGCATATGTTTCACTTCCAGAAATGACAACAGAAGAAGCAGAAAAAACACTGCAATAGCCAAGTAACCAAGAATGGAATGGTTGGGATTCACCAAGCTTAACTATGGACACACCAGTTCCACAACAAGGCTATATTTGGAGGCACTTCATCCAGTTAGAGAAGGGAAAAGGTGTGCTAGCGTGAACAAAGACTGATAACCAGAGTCCCATCCATTTTATATATCCAAATCATAACATGCCTTGTGCACACCCATCGCATGACATAACAGGACTGAGCAGAACTATTATTAGTCACATGCTGACATAGCAAGTTAAGTGATTTACAGACAGAAACTGAATTTGACAAAACTCCAGTCTGCAGGGAAGTGGCTGGAATCGACTCATTTGCAGACATCTAAAATCCCTTTCATTCTGTGTTCTTGATGAAAACCACATTACTCATCATGAATTTTCACAGAAAACACCATTTCTAACTCACTTCCCAACAGAGCCACAGTTGCAAACCTGCTGACCATTTCTCTCAGTAAGCTCCACACACACACACACACACACACACACACACACCCATCAATGCACATTAAACACAACCCAAATGAACTCACTGAGCTGAGTGCCAAACCAAATTAGCATGAGGACGTTTTCCCACCTACCTTGCTGAGAGGTGCGGTAGGGTCCCATGGGCCTCTGGGACATCATGTTGTTTCCTTGACTGCTCTGACCCATCATGCCCTGTGCCTGCTGTCCCTGATAATGCTGGCCCCCAGCCTGGGCTGAGGAGTAATGTTGAGTGGACTGTTGGTGCATCATGGAGACTGAGGAGGATTTGGGATTATTGGGGGAATGATCTCACACAATAAACTTGGCTAAATATAAGCATGCAATATGCAGCCTTCACAAAGCTAAACGTTGTACATAATAAATAAATCTAGGGGATTCCATGGCAATCAGGGAAAAGCCAAAACTGATCCAAAGCAGTCAAGATTCTGATAAAGAAAAATCTTTCAAGAGATGCCTTGAAGATGTTGCTTAGAAATATAAATGCAAAAAAATTTAAGCAGTGGGGAGTAAGTGCACAAACAGATATACAATAAAAACACAAGGACGTGAAGGGAGAGAACGGCTGCATTTCAGTGTCAGGCGGCAGAGATTAGGAAGACTTAGAAGCAAGAATAGAGGCAGGAGACGTCTACGATGAACTGAATGTGGAGGATATCTTAATACTGACTTCAGTACATTGTAAGAAAAGGTTTTAAATATGATTATAGGAGCATTTGTGATAAAACATACAAAGATAACTCAAAAAACATCATCCAACACCCTCACTCAAAATTTCTTAAGTGCCCAATTTCACATCATACTTTAGCAACAAAAAGAATTTGCCCACCAAAACCAAAGTGTAAGGGTTTTGACTTGCTCAGTTCATGAGCCAAAAAGAGTTCCTTTCGACAACTCCAGGGGAAAAAACTGACATCTGACATTGTATAAAATGTGCATCAAATGAGAATGCAGTGATATGCAAATCTCATAAACCTATTCCTTAACAGTTCATGAGATTTCACGGTTTTATGTGCCAACTGTTTTCAGTTCAGCTTATGCCAGTTCAGCGCTTGGAGTCTCCTACTATTATTGGCTGGGACCCCTTCTCTGTGGAGTTTGCATGTCATCCCCATGCATATATGGCATCTCTAGGTTAATTGGTGATTCTACATTGACTGTAGGTGTTAGCATACATGGTTGTTTCTCTCTATGTTGGCCTAGTGATGGACAGATGACCTGTCCAGGGTTTACATTGCCTCTTGCCTGATGGCAGATGGGGTAGGATAGCCCACCAGTCATCATTAATAAGATAAAAGTGGGGATACAGAATATAGAGGGATGAATTTGTGTCAACACAAACCAGTTTTCAAGTTTGCCTCCATTTATTTTAAATGAGTTTTGGCCCAGAGAAGACAGCTGTGTTTCTGGATCATAGGTATCCAGTGTTTATTCTTTTATTTTTTTTGCCCTTCAGCACAGAGGTGCCTTCAGATTCTCCAAATCATTTGATAATATTACAGATAATAGTAGTCTTCACATCTGTACATTGAGAAACATTACTCTGTAATTGCTCCACAAGTTGTTGCTGCAGATTTTTGCAGACTGCAGAACATCTGCCCATCTTTACTTCTGAGAGACTCTGCTCCTCTAAGATCCTCAAATAATGTTACTGACCTGTTGTCAGTAAACCCAATCAGTTGCAACGTGTTGCTCTAGCTATTTCTTTTTAGTACAACTTACTTTTCCAGTCCTTGTTGTCTTAAATAAAATAAAATATTGGTTGACAAATCCCTGCATTGTGTTCGTGTTTATGTTTCACAGTGTCCCAGCTTTTTTTTGTGTGTTTTTTTTTTTAAAGATTTGGGGTTGTATTGATATAGCCTATTATCTTATGACTGTGCTTCTTCACACCTGGCTCACCTTGGTTGGACTGCATGTTGAGGTTGCTGCGGGAGGAGGAGGAAGAAGATGAGGACATGGCAGAAGAGGAGGAAGAACCATAACCAGGCCCAGGGCCCTGGATCATGCTGCCCTGGGAGGAGGGCGCACTGTGGTTGTAGCCAGAGACCGAGCTGCCATAGCTGCTGGTGGCGGGAATGGCCGACTGCACCTGACCAGACTGCTGCTGCATGGGGGCATGGCTGGGGCCTGATGACACACATGCACAGTCAGAGCAGCCGGCACGTGCTCTTAGATGGTGTCACATCATGTTTATCATGCTCCCACATTCAGTTCATCCTAACAGGAAGCTTGCATGGTTGTAAAGTGAGGAACGTTAGGTTAAAATTAATCAGAGCAGAAAGCAGAAATCAAGACAGCTGCAAACAATTCTGACTCTCCAGCTTAACAAAATGACAGATACCTGCAAGCATTCAGGTGACAGAAGCACTAATGCAAACAGGAGGTGGTTACATGCAGCAAAGTCAGGATCAGAAAAGCAGGCAGGTGTGGAAGCGGACAGTAGAATGGAACTGTATGTACAGCAGGTACATGGCCTTATGAGGAAACAATGTCAATTTGTAAATTACTCTCACCATTGCTCATTTGGCTCTGCATCATGGAAGTGGGGGGTAGTCCTGGTGCCATGCTGTCATTAAGGTTGCTTGGACCATGACCCCCACTTTGGCCCATTCCCCCAGAACTCATGGACATATTGGCAGTTGGAGGCTAAAAATACATAGACACATTAATAATTTCTTGTATTAATTGCCATTATCTTTGTGTCTTCCCGCAAACCTAATTTGATTGATTCTGTTAATGAAGTGCGTGACATGCTCCTAAAATTCCATGTAAGACTTACCGCAGGTAGTAAAGACTGCATGTTCTGATTTGAATCAGCTATTGTGGCCAAGTAAACTAGATTCCTGTGCAGGATCTGCTGATACCTGTCAAAGGAGAAATTTGGCACAGCTTTACTTTTGCCAGGTGCAAAGTTGATAAAATAACACGTTACTTACTGTGTGCATTCAGCTGTCTTTCCTTTGCTTTGGTAATCCATTATACATTGTATTAAATGATGATTTTCATCCAGCATCTTTAGGAAACATAGAACAATTTCAATCCACAGCACCTCAAATGCAGCCGTCCTGGATTCCTAAAACTTCAACCAGCTTTGGAATATTTTTTTTCTGGGTCACTTTTGTTTTCTTTTAAACTCACAAACTAAATCAAAATGCATTTTTCAGTGTTTATTTAGAACATTCTGAAGACTAGTCTCAACAATGAGTTCATATAGCCTAAGGATAACAGTGTATATGCCATTGCTTCTCATTTCTTTCCAACCCACCTTTAGATTATCAGCTGCCAACATTTTTTTTTTCCTCCAAGTAATTGGATTGCATTAACTTAAACAGAGTCTGCATGCAAACTATCAGACACTAGACAACCCCAGCAAAGCTGTCGTGTTTTAAAATTCCTAGAAACAAGTCACACAATCGGAAGCACGTCTGTAAACACGAGCATCCGTCAGAAAGAATCAGTGAGGATGACAGCATGAGCAGGAAGCAGAGATGCTGCCTGAGCTCAGAGCGGTCGCCTCCATCACGACATGGCTTTGTTTGCTTCGCACCCTCAGCTGACTGTAACGGAACAATACCAGTTGCCATTTCTTTGATATTCACCACAGGCTGCTTTCCCTGCACCGGAGATGGATCCCTCACACTCCCATCCATACTGAAATATTTAAACGTATGACGCGGTGTTTTTTTTTTTTTTTACCTTTTGAATAGTTTGCTGTGTCACCTCCCCTTTACTCCTGGGGCGCGCCGATGAAAACGCCACCGACATTTTGTCATAAGGGATATAAAAGCGCTCCTTTTATTCTAATATTTATTATCTTGAGCGCAGCCCTCTATTTGGTTACATAGTTTCTCCATTAACACTAAATAGGGGGTCTGTCAGCTCCAGATCTCGGTCGTCAAGGAAGGCAAAGATGAAATATGTTTCTTTATCTTAACAGAATTACGCAGAACAGTTTACGGATAACATGATTCCTAATATGTGTTTCAATTAGAACACAGACAATAAATGATGTGATAGGGGGATATCCCTCTCCCTCAGATTTTGGTATAGTCCGGACAGTGAGTAACCTACCGTCATCCCTCCTCACTGTTTTCGGGGCCATCCTTTGATTCTTGACAGCCAACCAGTTCACGCTCTTTTTTTCCCCTAAGATCCATCTTTGCTCGTAGCCTAATGTAACTTTAGCTTGGAGATTTTATTTTTGCAACTTTGACTCTGCAGCTCATTCTGAAATGAAAAGAAAAGTACAACTAACAGAGCCTAGGTGTATTACTTTAACCAAATTAATTTTTATATTTCATACACTGCTGTTGCTTGTTATATTTGTAAGACTGCACATTTGCACCTTGAAAAACATATCTTGGAAGAGGGGGGGGGGGGGGGGGGGGGGGAGAGAAGGAGGACCTTACCAAAAGAGAGCCAGATTTAAGATCATGTACTAAATCCAACCTGAAGTTGAAATTTGCTTGAGACATGTAGTGGCTAATAATTACTTGTAAAACACATAAAATGGTTTTATTTAGAGGGATACAAGAATTGAAAGCCCTTCCAATAAATATTTAATCTCAGCAAAACTCACATTTTGAATCTATATACACTCCAATAGCCTACTTGATTATTTGCTGTCAGTCTGAGGATTTGTTTTTAGCTCCATTATATAGTCACTGTAAACATCACTATTTTTGTCAATTAGTATGCTACTAAAATACTTTCAAGGTGGTTGTTGTCTTTGCAATAACTATTTACTGATAGTGTGCATGCTTGTATGTCAAGGTAGCACCAATATTTACCGCTTTTGTATCAGCACAAGTCTTTACATTAGGCTATTAAGTTGTTTTAGGATGATTCTATCTTTAAAAATTGTATGAAATATTATACAAAACCCCAGGAAGAAATGCTGCCGCTAATGGGGATCCTAATAAAAATGAAGAATCTGAATCTAAAGTCACATTGCATGAGACAAAAAGATGTGCAATATCTAGTTTATCTACATTTATGCCACTTGTGGATTCAGTATGGGGAAAAAAGCAATCCAATTTAAATATGTTGAGTTCATTTTATGCTCACATTTACAGTTAGCATCATTTGAAAATTAAGTGAATTTACAAATTAAGAGTAACTCTAAAGAGGCTAATTCAGAATTTTACAAAACATACATTTTTGCAAAAACAGAACAAAAACGTTGACTTAAATATTGATCTCCCATTTTTTTTTTTTTTTAAAAAGAGGGAAAAAAAAGTCTCAAAACACCCAAACACAAAAAGTTAGTATCTGCAATATATGTGACTAGATAACTGCCACAGGGGGAAAAGAAAGGAAAATAACTAAATTCACAGGATCAGAAGAAATTAGTCCAATTAGGAAATAAAGGAAGCAATTATTGAAAAGGTGAATTTGCTTCATTTACAGCTGTCCACTCTGGGCTCTGTGTGAAGGTACGAGCTGAGCGGCACCTCGTCCTCTTCGTCCAGCATAGCCACCTCTGAAGCCTTGGCCCCTAAAGAACCGTCCAGGGACTCCAAAAGTCTCCAGATTGCGCTTCCGCTCTTCTGCCCATGTTAATCTGAAAATCGGTTGATACAGAATGGAATAAATTTTATGCTACAGGAGGAGGGGGGGAAATACATTTTTTCTTTCCCCCCCAGAGTGTCTGAAAAATTATGGAAAGGCCACAAGATCACCTGAACCCATTATCCGATGAGATGTTGTCAAAGAAAGACTTTGCCTTGTCATAGTAGCATTTTGGCCCAAATGGTTCATCTTCAGAAGTTGAGCGAATTCCATCGAGCTCTAAATTTTCATCTGCATGAAAACAAAATAAAAAAAACCAAACATGTACCACAACTATAGTAACAAACAGGATTCAGGATTCAAAACAGGTTCTTAGCTTAGTTGTTCACTCAACTTATCCCAAATACTACAGTCCGTTCAAAAAGAGGCAAGGAATACAGCTTTTACACCAACTCCACTGCTTCTGAATTAAATTATAAAACTGTGTCAAACGAGAAGACTAATCTTTCAAAAACACCTCAACAAAAATAAAAACCTATTAAAAATGCCTTGATAACCACTAAAATCATTTGCCTTATTCTAGTTAAGTCATTTTAGTTCAGAACACACCCGTTACATTTGTCCTTTCCTGCACCTCCCTCTCGAGCTCCTCCTTAATAAACTGTGCATTTGAGGAATCAAAGTCAAAGTCTGTGTCAAACTTAAGGATGGGAGATGGAACGTTAGCCACCATCAGCTGGCCTCTACGACGGCTCCTGCGCCTTCGAGCTCCTGAGGTGAGTTAAAAGAAATAAAAAAATAAAAAATGTGCGGTTTGTATAAGAACTTGAAAGTTTTCGGGAGTATGTACTTGATTAAACTTTAACTAGCATTTCTAATAATTACCTTGCCTTCTTCTGGGTGGTGGTCTGTTCTCAATATTCTGCCGCCATGTTTCCTGCTGAGAAGCAGTCACAACTGGGCCTGGCTTAACTTGAACTAAAAAAAATAAAATAAAAAAAAATAAAACCTACACTCACTTTATCATTCACAACTATACAGACAAAACTCAAACCATCAGTTCTCATTCATCTAGGTGGCTATAACAAGCAATGCATTTAGTCACTGTGGCTCTGCAGCACTTACTAGTGGCTCTGAAGTCTCTTTGAGTTCTGGAACCCTCTGCTCTGGTCCTCTGGGGCCTCCTGTCCCACTGCTGCTCCTGTGGCACAGTTAAACCTGTTCTCTGCATGGGTCTATCAACCTGAACAGTTTGAACAGCTTTTTCCACCATGGGGCCCCGTCTAGCATGCATGTCTGGAAGAACAGAGCCTGCATAAAAAACAGGCAAAAACCACTGAACTAGTCATTTTCAGGAAAAAAAGGAACAGGTGTGGATTCATGGCAAATACTAAATAAAAATCAGTTCTTGCTGACTTACCAATACCAAGAGCTGCAGCATATTGTTGGTTGAGCACAGAGCTGGCTAACTGATTAAAGGCAGGCATCCTTAGGGGACTGAATGGCCCAAGAGTTGAGTAGATTCCTGATGAGCCTGCACTGGATGACTTTTAAATGAAAAAAGGTAAAACAAATTAACATACAGTCTGTACAACAGAGCACTGACCATAAAGTTACTTTATGTTATACTTGAACGATGGCAGGATCTGGGGGTAGGCCATGGTGAGATCTTGGGGGTTCACACAGTGTGATGTCCTGGATATCACTGCCCCGGAATGTGATGTATTCATATACATCATCTTTGGGAGGTGTTGGTCTATCAGTGGGCCGTCCCTCTGTCCCCAAACATCTCACTAAAGAGTACAATATGTTCGATTAAGTTGATCAAATCAAAATAAACTGATAGTCATGTTCAAAGAAAGAAAAAAAAGGCCCTCAAAAGCTGCACCACTCACCTTTTGCCAGCACCACGGTGGAGTTGATTTTATCAATTGTATACAAAATCCCCTCATAACGATTCTGGGCTTTGGAAATCAAGCCTATTTTGCAGCCAATGTATGGCTTTGTTGAAGCCATTGCTGAATATTATTTTGGACGGATGCTGTGAATTTATTGAACGACTTCCAACACATGGCACCATTCAAGCGTCTAAGAAATGGGAAACAATTTATAAACGTTCACAGGTGCCTTAAAACCACGCCCATTGATTGAGGCTTATCACCTGCCAATGCCACTCCAATCACTGTCAGTTTCTGCAACTTCTGCGTTACGTTTGAGTCGTAACTGCATCCCCCCCTCCCCCCGGCTTTTTAAAACCCGTGAATCATGATGCTTATGTATTTTCAACACAATGTGGGGACTTAGCTTTGCTGATGTATGTTCAAACAATAAATCATTAAAGAATTAGGTTGCAACAAAAAACAAACTTCCATTGCGCAGCCACAGCATAAAGTTTGCACAAGTCACTGCTAGATAGTAGCCTAAAAGCTAGTCTCCGCTCATCAGTCATATTTTCTAACTTGCATGAATAAAATCCCTGTCTCTAAAAATGGACGTATCTGCTGTGAGCTTCCGAGAAAAAAAACCCTCCGCATATCCGCAGCCATTTTGAGCTACCCGGAGCCTACAATAAAGTTAAATACATAGAGAACGCATCGATAGTGTAAGGAAATTTGCAAGGATATATTGCATAACAAGGGAGTGTTGTTGTTTGACAAAAGTGTCCCCATAAACCAATCACTGAACGACGCCGTTCCTCTTCCTCTGAAAGTATCTCACAGCCCTGATACAGTATTCTGCGGCTGACAACCATTTGTTCCAGGTTTTATTTTCTTGTAGTAACCAATCACAGCGCCTGGTGGGGCTGCGTCATAGAAGGTCCATCCAATCGGCGCATGCGTCTCAAGAACGAGCGTAGCAAGGCAAAGATGGCGGCGGGCTCCGATTTGCTGGATGATGTTTTCTTTAACAGAGAGGTGGACGAAAAAGTAGTAAGTGATCTAGTCGGATCTCTGGACTCTGAGCTAACAGGAGCAAGTCACGCCAACTCAACGACTAAGGTTCAGTATGCAGCAAATCACGTCGGCGGCTCAACTGTAGGCAGTAATTTTTATGTTCAGGGCAGCAAAATGGGACTTTCACAACTAGAGCTTGCTAAAGCAGGTAAGATAGCTGCGCACTCCGGTTAGCTAACAGTAGCTAATTTTGGTCACGTTGTTCAAGTAATTGCGGCTAACTTGATTTGACTTGTTATTATCCCGAAACTAATGCAAATCGGACAGTTCTTCGACACTCTCCTTGTTTTCACATGTTTCCGCTGCTGTAGGGGCAGGAGGTGTCAGTAACAGTGCGGGGTCCTTCGGTTCGAACATGGATGGGGCAGCTGGGATCACTTCAGCGGCTGAGTCGAGTACGACAGCCGCTCAGAGTCTTTCCAAGTCGGCGACAGCTAGCGGAGCTGTTGCGGTATTATCAGATGCAACAACTGGAGTCGAGAAACACGGACCGACTGGTTCTCAAACTTTGAATGGAAGCGCCGTGGTGATGAACTGTCACATCCCCGGAGGCGGACCAGCTGACAGCTCACAGACCGCCGTCACGCTTGTCAACGGACCTGTTTCTGCGAGCAAAGGAGGCGCAGCAGTTTTAACCACAACTCCTAGCACTATTATTCGAACTACTTTGAGTGCTCAAAATGCTACGACCTCATCTGTGATCTCTTCTCAGCCTTCTGTGAAAACTGTACCCACAGTCACTCTTGTGAGGCCACCTATGCAAACTTCTACCAACAATTCTCAAAGCGCAGGCAATCCAACCACTGTTTTATCATCACCACCCGTTATTGTTACTTGCACGACTGGCTCTCTTGTTAACAAATCTGACTCGAGTAAAACTGTAATGCTAGCTGGTGCCCACGTCGTGACTTCAGCAGTTGCGACGGGGACGACGGCGACCATGAGGAGTCCGACTGTTCTACAAAACCTGAGGACTTCAGTACCGTCAACAATCGCTGCCACTCCTCCTGGTGGAATAAGAGCCATTGCTCCACAGGTGTTGGCTCCTCGGCTCACTCAGCCTCAACAAAACCCCACAAATGTCCAAAACATTCAACTCCCTCCAGGTAAACTATCTGTAAAGACGTTTTCTGAAACTAGTTGCAATAACTTGTCAGAAAGTGGTTGCTATCAAACACAGATGCACTCTTTTTTAAAATTTCTTTTGTAGCTGCTGATAAAGGCAGGAGATTCAGATTTCAAACACTTTGTAGTAAGCGGAGATGACATTGGATTGATTGTCTTCTCCACAAACTGATTAGAAGTGGACAAGGTTCTAACTGCAGAACAGATTAAAAAAGCCTTAAGGGCAGTCAGCCAACTTGGCCCTGCTCAAGAAGCTTATATCAAAGGAGCTTTTTCTTGCAATCTATTGATTTGTATTTCTTTGTGTTGTTGTCAGAGACAATGGCATTCTTTTCCTCTATCAACAGCTATTTACTGTGCATCTCTCAAGTATCCAGGGTGTGTTTTAAAAGCATGCAGACCCAAACAGTTCAATTGTTTGTATCAGTCTTTACTAGTAGCCCATGGCTTCTCAGTGGTTCACCCTAAAGATAGTTGAGGGAGTAATCTTGGTTTTAGGTGGTAAACAGTATGACTTATTCAGATGTATTTACACAGGTGTACAGACAAGAGAGCAACACATCTTTTTGAAAAAATCTAAACAAAAAAGCATCATCAAAAAAGCAAAGAATGCCACCTTATTCTGTAACTAAATGTACAAAATGTACACAAGTCCATCGACTCATTCCCAAGTAGTCACCTGTTTGATGGGCTGACAAAAGCAACTTGCTGCAGTGTGGAGTAACACACTGGCCTATGATAAAAGAATTCCAATTTGTATTGCTTATTTTGGTCTGACTGCGTGTTGACTGGATGGAAATCTGTAGATCTCACGGAGAAAAGCAGATTAATAATCTTTTCTTCTCATGTCAGTAACTGCACACATGCAAACGTCAGTATATAGGCTGATGGGGACTCAAAGGCATTGAATTTAACATGTTAACCCCCTGGGCATTTGCCACGTGCAGGCATGGTCTTGGTCCGCAGTGACAGTGGGCAGCTGCTGATGATTCACCAGCAGACTTTGGCTCAGATGCAAGCTCAGTCGCAGTCGCAGAGCGCCATGACACCACGACCTGCGGCCCCCACCAGCACGCCACCTGTCCAGATCACTTCCCTACAGGTACAAGTCTGCTGGACACATGGGTACAGGCCCACACAGAATATGTGACTCATTCATGATACAAATTGATTTTACCCTTCTTGGTCAGAATTGAAACAGTTTGTAATTAAAAGTTTATTTGTTTGTTAGCAGAAACTAAATGCTGTTGATTTGTCACCATTTTCATAAAATAGCAACAGAACAACCAAAATAATCACATGTTTTCGAGAATAATTTTGCTCATCTTATACAAACCTTTTGTGAAGACATGACATGAGTTATAACATCCTTGCACTTAAAACTGCTGTTTCAAGTGCTGCAGAGAAAACTAAAGTTAGGGAAGACAAGTAGCCACATCCAATTATAAAAATTTAAAGCGTGCCCTGCAAAGAAAATAACTTTTAAACAATAACAAAGCTCTGTCTGGTAAAAGCTCATTTAAGCTCGACTGAGGTCAAGTGGACAACTGCCTTGTAGTCTGATGGAAAAGAGAGAGAAAACGACAATCAGCAGCATCATCCAGGCTGAAGAGGAGAAGGACCATCTAGCTTTTTATGATTAGCCAGTTCAAACGTCAGCATCTGTGATGCATCAGTGAACTACATGCATATCTCTGAAGGCATCATTAATGTAATGCAGTGTTAAACACTGAAATTGTAAAATACTCATGCCATCAAACTGTAATGAGTCATACGTCATTAAAAAAACTGGAATTTCTCAGTGCCAGCACTTAATTAATTTTTTTATTTCTTAAAATTATACATAGTTTTGGGGTTGTCATTTTTTTTTAGACAGTGTCATAGCTTCTTTGCTTGGACAAAGAAGAGCTGTAAATTTGAATCGGATATTTATTATTTTCCTGCCTGATGGAAAATGAAAATGCAGAAATTTGTTGGAGTGTGGTTTATAATGCAATGTAAGCTGATTTATAGTTTGACTGCTGGTTTCACATTGCCTCCTCTTCATGGTAAACTAAACTAATCATCAAATTAGTTTGAATTTGTAATCAAATTAACTTAATAATGAAAGTGCCAGAATTAATATTGATATTAGAAAAGATATTTTTTTTCATTCTTAGCAGTGTTAAAAGTAGCATAAATGCAATGAAGTCGTACAAATTGAACGTTAAATGGTACATTAGCTGTTTCATTACTATCTCCTTAACATGTAGTAACATCTTCTTTCCTTTCCACGACTGTGCTGCAGACTCCAGGTGCATCATTGCTGACTCGTCCTGTTACCCCCACCACCATTATCAAACAAAGTCCCCCAGCCCCGAGCACAGTGACAGCCACCACCACACTACAGAGGCCTCCTGTACTGCAGGTAACTCCATCAGAAGGACTTTAGGGATATTTAGTTCCCTGAAAAGGCCAGGGTATAAAATGATCCGAGTCCTAGATGCCATTAGAATATGCCAGTCATATACATTTTAGTTAATGATCAGGTTAAACTAAACCATCCATCTTATATAGACTGTGCACTAAACAAGGCTCCAGGCTGCAAACATTTGGCTGTATTGTGAGACTATTTTTTTCAGGTAGAGAAATAATAATGGCATTCCCAATAAATTGATTTAAGCTGTAATTCCTAAAGTTTGCGCTTTAGAGCGGCTGCAAATATAAGAGCCATTTAACATGATCCTGAAAATGTGTTACAGTTGCTGTTAGAGGTGCACAAAATGTTGTACCTGCTGCCAATTTGACCCTCCAAAGAGCCCGCTGACATTGATGACACCATCATCATTGTTAGTACAATTCATCCCTATTTTTGTCCACATCCATGCAGGCATATAATACAGCTCAGACCACAGTAAACCAGCCAGTTAATATATTTATTTTTCTTAAATCCCGATATTTTTTTCACTGCAGGGTACAATTTCTTTTTTTAAACGTTCCCTATGCTCTCACAATCAGTTTAGATTCCTTACAAAATAGCTTCAGCTGTATGCTCCATTTAAAAATGTGATTATGCAAGACCCTGGTTAAGATTTGTGTGTTTACATTGAAAATATACTACTCATTATTTTTCAATTCCTTACAGAACAGGCGCATCATATGCTGGGAGTAGCTCTGATGTTGCTTCCTAGAATATGAAAGTTAGCACGAGGGTTTCACTGCTCTTGGAAAATAGAGCTTAACATCTCCTTGCTGGACTAGTTAGGAATGATTTCCATCTCTGACATGCTGGAGAAAAACAGGCCCAGACTCTGTTTTCAAAGCTTCAGTATGAAAGGAGGACATTTTTACACGATGGCCTTCTTCTTCTCTGAAAACCTCACTATTATGTTAAGTCTTCTTTCTTTCTCTGGTGAATTATAAATGCTCAGGTTGTCATAGAAGTCACCATTGGAAACCAGATGCATCAAAACTATTACTTATGTGTGTATATTCACCGACTCGTACAGAACACCATCATGCTGGGAGGAAGTACCAGTGCTTCAGGACAGCCTCTAGGAACGCCATCCACGGTGCAGCCTGCAGCAGCAGTAACCCAGAGGGTGGGGCCTCTGGGGGCCACAGGAACATCTGTCACTCCAACAGCAGTATCAGCTGTAAGAGAGAAGTTTTAACCTTGAATGCTTTTGTCCATCTGTCTAAAATGAAATATTGAACTCCACATGTGCTTAGTTTTAGACTCTTTTTCTGCCCGTAGGAAACGTTGGAGAATGTGAAAAAGTGCAGAAATTTTCTGTCTACACTCATCAAGCTCGCATCTGGGAAACAGTCGTCGGAGACCACAGCAAATGTCAAGGAGCTGGTGAAGAGCCTGCTGGTACTTTACTCTCACAATAACTCTCTGTTCTCATCTTTATACTTCCTCAGTCTGTTTATTTGACTTTTCTTTTCTGTCCTCTTTATTGTAACAGGAAGGAAAGATGGAGCCTGAAGATTTCACCAGTAGGTTGTACCGGGAGCTGAACTCTTCACCTCAACCGTACCTTGTACCTTTCCTTAAGGTGAGATCACTGACTCACCAAGTGTGGGTATTTTACATATTTAATTGACATTTGAAGTAAACTTGCTTAAGCACACAAACACATTCAGACCATTGAAACTTACGTTAAAATACTCTGTTTTGGGGATTCTACTTGGTTTGCTCTTTTTGGCAAAAAAAGCTTTTCCTACCAATTCAGAATGTTTCTGTTCCTTTAAGAATTTATAAACATGTTTTGAACAGTTTGAATATTGAAGCGTACTTTGGATCATTGTAGCCTTGCTGAGCCAGTTTGTTTAGTTAATTGACTGACTGTATGAATTTGTTTAAAAAAATGGATATTTAATATGCCCTGCGACAGACTGGCGACCTGTCCAGGGTGTACCCTGCCTCTCGCCTGATACTTGCTGGGATTGGCTCCAGCCCACCCGCGACCCTGCGTGGATTAAGCGGTACAGAAAATGGATGGATGGATGGATATTTAATATAATTCATTCTTCCCTCTATCCAAGCAACATTTTCTGTGCCACATTATCTTTAATCAGAATTTCCCTGTACTTATGATTAACAGCTGTCAGGGAGTTTCCACTAAATGTTGTTCAGCAAATCAACGAATTGTACAGTTTGGCCAGGGATGCAAATTTGCGTTACTCTATGCAGATTAATTGGTCAGTACAACTTGTGACACAGAGCGGGGTTGACATTTACCCACTCAATGGCATGCATCGCAGTCTATCCTCTTGCCAAGATGTGCATAAGATTGAAGGATTTGTAGCTTGTTTAAGCAAAAGGTTTGTCAAAACCTGTAGATATTCTGCATGTGGTCTTCTGTGCCATATCTAATGCAAAGACAGCCTCTGTTCTTGTAGAGTAGGACTTTGCTCCTCAACAGAGTTTGCTCTTCGTAGCTAAAAATGCACAATCTGCTTTTTTGGGGTTCCGATCCGATCTGATGTCTGGAATTTGGATATCAGCTGATACCGATATTTCCCCGATACCAAATCAGCGTAGGTGACAATTATTGTGATTATGGTCAATATTGCAGTTATTGTTCTTGTGTAAGGGTTCATTAGGCTGTTGTAAACCACACATCATTTCTTAATAAGAGCACCTGATAAACAAAGTGAATCCAGTTTATATGTTTTCCAATGTTATTTATAAGAAAAAACCTTCTAAATTAAATCAAAGACATGTGTGCTGTTGCTTCATAATCATGATTAAAAAATAAAGGTAGTAATAATTTAGCTGTAACAACTGCTTTTTAATATTTAAGGTCCAAGAGAATGTCTTGAAAGGAAAGCAGGATGTATGTGAATAATCTGGGTACATTAGACAGTCTGACAGCGTCAGGCAGATGGTGGTCTGCAGTATCGGCTCAGAGTATCTAACATAAGTTGAGTCAAGTAGGCCGGACTGGGTTTAGCTTCTTTCAGATGTGTCACTCTCATCCAGCAGAGCTTGTTCAGTTCTGATGCAGATTGTGGTAGACCTCTTCTTGATTAGAGCCCCCAGGGGACAGCATGAGATACAAGCAGAACAGAAGATCTTTGCACATGCTAGGAAACACTAATCCCAACATGTAGCATTCCAAAATGAAGGGAAGACCCTCAGCTAAAAGACTCTACCAAGCATTGCCACCCGAACGAAACACAGTTCAAACCCCAGGCAGTTATATGGGAATGTAAGAAAAACATGAAACATGAGACACTGTTCATTTTGTGCTTTTGCACATCTCTTCACTTCAAGCAAACCACACAAACAACATGTCATATAAAAGCAGAGACTCTGCTCATTACAAAGATGTCTGTCTCACCATTGTGACAAAAACTCTGCAACCTAGCAGCCAAAGAGTAACAAACAAAAAAATCACAAGATCATAAATCATGTCTTACAATTGCTGTTTTATTCCACATAAAAAAACCTCTGCTAATGTGTTCTCCTATGACTGCCTTTGTTTGAAATGAATCATGAAGGTCCTGGTAGTTTACATGAAGATGAAGCGGCTTTTATAGTAAAGTATTCTCTTCTCCTTTTATGTACTGTCTTGGAGTTCACTTCTTTCTAGATCCTCATGCTGTTTCTATCCCTTAATGCCCCTTTCACACTAGCACCTACTCAGCCCGGCCCGGCCCGGCACCACACCGCCCGGTTTGTTTGTGTTCCCATTACCATTTTCCCGGGGCGAATCGGGCCCAGTCGATACTCTTTTAGCACCTACTCCATCGAGGTTCTATAAGGGCCGAGTCGGGCCGAAAATGGTGACGTGTGCAGACTGCAGGCCGCTATTGGCCAGAATCTGACTTCGTGGGATGACTCATTAGTG
>JAOXYM010000014.1:8129642-8164645 GCA_028567055.1 Leptatherina wallacei | reverse complement strand
TTGTGGGTGCACCACAACATAAAATGTCAATGTGAACAGAATGATGATGAAGAGGGCTGTTTAAATGCAAGTTGTCCTTAGACCAGAACATGTAGTGGTTTATTCATGTTTTCATGGACACTTTTTTCCTTTATGGTTAATCACCTCGTTAGAAAAAACAACATGTTGTGCAAAAACATTAAACAGTTGCTCATGTGCATTCAAAAGTTTAGAGAAAGTCAGATTTAGTTCACCTGAAAAGGTTTTAGTGCATTTTAAGTAGATTCTGTCATCAAACAAAAAGCTGAATATCTCTAACTTTTCAAGAATAGTGTCGATGACACTACTCAAACACTTGCCACCACTTGCTGTACATTTCGCTGTACAATTTAAAATAACTGCTTCAATGATTTTTATTGTAATTAACATTAATTTGTAACAAAGTGGAAAAATCAATGTAACCCCTCAGCAATAAGAAAAAAACCCGTCTAAGTTTAAAACTGGGTTCATGTGATGATGATGACACAACTATGTCAAAAATGATGCTGATGATATATTTCCTGTTGATGTTTGTATCATTATGTAACTCACTATATGTATTCTTTTGTCTCTTTCCTTTGATCTTTTGATGTGCAGCACATTGGGTTGCCTTGTACATGAAAGTTGCTATAGCTATAAATAAATTAGCCTTGCCTTGCCTGTACACAGGTAGATGTTTAGATCATAGATGATCTCACAGTCAGAAATGCCGGTCAATTTCATTTCAATTGAAATAATTCACACAATTTGGCTGTCAGATCTAAAAGGTTTGGTTCATGGTCATAATGGAAAAATGTTCAAGTACTTGCACTGTTACCCATTTGTTGCCTAGCAGTAGCTACTTCCACTGTGTCTGTGCTGGTCGGTAAAGTAGCTGTCATACGACATTGTGTGCCTGTGAGGAGTAACTGTATTTTCAAGTTGCTCTTAAAGTGATGGAAAACTCAGAGAAAGTAGCGGGTGACAGGAACAAAAGGCATAATTATCTGTTTTAAGTGTATCTGTAATGATTTCCAGCAGTAAATTACCTGCTTTATATTTCATCAAATGATTTACTGTATCATAAGAGTACAGTAAGGCATGGCAGGTTTATCTGTAAAGCCTAATTCACAAGACAATTCAAAATGTTCACAGTGCACTTGTTGATTTTATGGATGGTGATGTCAAGGATCGTTTAGGTCATTCTGTCTATTGGTTAGGAAAAAAATAGTTACTTCCACTATTGATTGTGATCGGTGATGGTGCTTTTACTGTTTGTAAGTGCTGGACCTACAAACTATAGCTACAGTAAATATGCAGCAATGCAGGAGGCAGATTCCCAAATCAAATTTTTCTCTAAAAGGTCAGGCTACACTTATGCCGTAACAGAAACTTCTTGGCATTAAATCAATCTGGACCTAGGAAAGCTCTCATTGTTATCAATGAAATTTGAATTTTGAATGATCACCACCATCCTGTAACATTTTTCTTGATACAACTACTCCAAACAAGGCAGCCATAATAACACAGATGTTCCTGGGACATAACTCATATGATGCTGTTTTCTTTTAGGCGTGATATGGTCACAGGCGGTCACTTAAAGCAAATATATATCACACGGGACTTTTAACCTGCCATTATAAAGGCAAATATCCCATTAATCGTGAATAATAATTATGTTGGCAGTAATTAGCAGAGAAAATAAAACTCTTTGTGAAGTAAAGGCAAAACCTTGCATCATCCCAGTCCACAGGGTTCATGTTGTATGAAATGGATTTCCATTACTGTGCACACTCTGGAAGCAAATGGAGAGGAGAGAGGAGGTCCCTCAGGGCAGAGAATCAACCTCCACTTACATTCTCTGCACATAATTGAACAAATTAGCAATGAACAGCTGTTACCTGTTAAAATGACCCGCTTTCATTTTATCACCATGGACAAGAGGTCTGATAGCATCTGCATGCTACAGCTGTCAGCCATTCTGATTAGGATGCCAATTCCTACTTTCAATATATCATGACAAACATAATTACCTCAACATCTCTTTTTATGGATTCTACAAATCGCCAGGCGCACAGTGTGTGCCAAGTGTCCATCAATTACAGCCACGGTCGGCTGGTAGCCTGTCCACTCTGCTGCCTTGACTTTCCTTAAAGAGAAAGAAAGTCTTTAATGTTACTGTAAGTCAAAGCCAAAAGCAGTTAGACTTGTTCAAATTAAAATAGTAAAGTATGATCGTTGTCGGAGTGCATGAACCATAATTCTCTGACCTCACAGCCTCCCCGCTGTAAATGATTCCATTTCTTGCAACCCCACGACATCAAGCGAGACCACTTAAATTCATATTGTTCTATTACTAATCAGGACATGTGAGTCAAGATTACACACTTCAGCCATAAGGGCCATTTATAAAGTTTTGGTATTCAGTGGCTATAAAAGAAAAGTTAGAATCTAAGTGTTCAGGTTAATTGACTTTATGTGGCTGAAAACAATTGACCTGGTAATAAGTTATAAATGTTCCTCATAAGGGTGAAAGTTTCCATTCATTATTCAAAAATATTACAGGAAACACACATAAATGGCTCTTGGACTGCACTGCTTTTAAAGTTTTCTGAATCTTAATAGAAAAAGCTAAATTACCAAATCAAAAACTATCAAATGATTCAAAGACTACCTATTATCTGAAGTTATTACTGTATTTTAGAAAATGTCCCTTTGTGTGTAAGGTTTTTCTTTTTTGATTTTTCTTAAGTTAGAGCAAGTTCATGCTCACTCTAGTATCCAGCATACGTTTTTTTTCAGAGAATAATAAAAGCTCCGTTTTAAAGCTCTTTTTTCATTGTTAATCATTAAATAAATTCCATTCATTTTTCCTCATCAATCCAAACCCATGTTTTCCAAACAGACAAAGCAAAAATATGCTTTGTGATCTGCAAATTTCTCAAAAATAGAAAATAAGTTTTCACGAGTTGAATATCTCTCATTTTGACCAAGTCATGTTGGTTAAAATAACTGGTGGCAATGGCCTCCTCCTGCATTGTTAGGAATGATCCTTTAAGCTTGGCACACCTTTCCTTAGTATATTAATACATCAGTCATTCCCTCTATCCTGACAAGTCCTTCAGGAAGTCACTGTTATTAAAAACATTCTGACAGCAAGATGCTGCCATCACTGTGATTAACTGTATAGATAATATCAGAGAGGTGGTATTCATTGCCTGGTTTAATTCACACATCACACAGATTTTGTCCAAAGAGTTTAACCTTTATTTGATCAAATCAGAGGATTTGTGGCCTTTGACTCATTCAGGTGCCTTTTGGCAGATTACTGTGTTATATTTTCAGCGAGGGAAGGAGACCACTCAACTACGAAGACCTGGAGTTAGGAGAAGTTTGGCACTGACGGTTGTCCTTCTGTGAGTTTCAAACTTGGCTTGGTTTGTCAAAGCTCTTTGTCCTGATAATGCAGTTTGGATATATCATAACTAGGATGGCGCCCTTTTTAAAGATGGCTCCAAAACTCCATCCCTTTGAGAAGAATGAAGGATACTGTGTTATTGATTTTCAATGCAGCAGAAACAACTTTCCCTTCTCTATGCTTTCACACAAACATGTCCATAGACAAATCTATAGACCTCTTTTATTTTTGTGCTGATTCTGATGTAATACAGATTGCACACAGACAGCCGCAGTCCACTCCGAATTTTGCCAATGCCAATGTTATGAAAGTGCATGTTTTAGCCTAATGTGTTTAGATGATAGATTTTTTGTAGCATCAAACACATCAGCATTACAGAACACAATTCCTTCTGTAAAATAAAAATTTTCTTGCATATATTAATTATTTTAAACAATAGATTATATTGCTGTTTCCTCTTAGCTTGTGATGTAAATGATTGCAAAAAAAAAGGAAGAAAGGAAGTTTCTTTTGTGGGGGGATACATCACAGCTAACTTCATCCTTTGAGATACTGTGGATTACACTATGAGCCAAATGATGTCTCATTTCAGAGCAATCTTCAATCATCCTCCTCCTTGATTATGTGGTCACACAATTCACCAATCAGCAGCTGACCTTTTACTGCAGCAGCAGTCACAAACATGGCAGGAGGAATGTGGGTGTCATCTGTTGGCTCAGCAGCCAGAGAGCACAGGGTAAAGTAGAAAGGATGGTCTTGTTTGTGGAGAATTGAAATTTGGATTAGATACAGTATCTTTTGGATAAGAACTCCAAACTTGGAAACTTGCAGTTAGAGACTGCAGTGAATACACAAACCACCAAGAAATGCAGTTAGAGGAGCTCAGTGGTAACATGAAACAAGCCAAAAGAAACTAGAGACTCAATTAGTTAAGGTCCCCATTAGGTAGACTGAAAACTCTTGAGGCCCCATTTTGTGCGTAAATGGAGAAAGTGGGAGTTTTTTTTTAACGGAGCAAGTGAATGTTGAGGGGATTTAAATGTAAAACATTTCACACCCAGCCAGACAACATGAGCTGCTTTTCTGTCAGGGGCTTTCTGTGCCTTCTAAAAGTACATTCCCAATTCCCAACATTGAATTTTCAGATTAATTTTTCATATTTTAGTCATGAGCATCATGTTTATTGTTGCATTAATAGCTCATAAATCAAACTTGTCCATATTTGAGTGAACATTTAATAGGAAAGCAATGGTCCAGACATGGATTATTTGAATTACCCACAGATGTACGTGAGAATGTCTGAAATAGACGATGCAAATATTTGCTGTCCATGCTTGTTGCACCTATGATTTAGGGTTCTGTATTGTTTTTTTTTTTTTTTACAACAAAGCCTGCACTGACAATAAATGATTTTAAAGCAATAGCTACAACAGCAGCTCTGTCAGGGCCATATCTCGCAGCTCTGTGCAGGTAAGTACTGACAGATGGTCAGATCGTGTTGACAGTGTGTATGAGTGATAGATTGCTACTCTGTGAATAACTGTGGAGCATAATATGATTTGAATGTAAGAATGGAATCTAAATCTGATTTCAGGCAGTACTGTGGGCCCAGAGCTTCTCTCTTTTATCTCTGTCCCTCACTAGTTGTAATGTGGTCGGTGGCAGCTGTTATCTCAGGGGTGTGGTTTCACTGACCCAGGAGGACACATTATCACTTCTAATTCAGCATAAAGATCGCACTGATTCATTAAAATGACTCATTATATCAAAACACCCCAACTGCTCCTATTCTCCAAACTGTGGTTCTTTAGAAAGTAGAAGTGAATATATTCTGTTTAACAGCTGCCATGTTTTCTTTGCAGTTTGAATGTGAGGAAACTTTGAACATTATTTACCATTTAGAAAAAAAAGAAAAAAAAAGTCAGATGGTGGGTAGTTCTGATCATACAGGCTTGTGTCAGTGAGACCGTTAGATCCATCAGAGAGCGTTACATGCCCTGGTAACCGCTTGATCAAATAAGCCAAAGTTTTTGCCAAATTTGTTCAAAAATGGAGGAAACTAGCAAGCAAAGCAAAGTAATCAGAGAAACTGAATTTAAACTTTAAATGGCAGAGTAGCAAAAGTGGGACTTTTTTCTTTTTTTTCCTTTTACGTGTTACGAGGAAGATCTTTTACTCTAAAATAACAACAAATCAGCAAAGTTACTTGTTGGCAACAAGTTACCAGGTTGTTCAGGATCATGTGATCGCCTGCTGTCTGTTACAGCCGGTCATAAAACTGCCATCACCAACAAAATGCCAACATTTTAATGCAAACCTATCTGTAATATTAACTTTTTAATTTCCTGCTCTACTGTTTTGCAGGGCAAATTTTTTAGTGACTAATTCATCTTATTAAAAATTTGTGGTAGTAAACATGCCAAAGTCATTGCTGCCACTTGGTTTTGATATGTAATACCCATTACAGTTTCAAGTTTTGACCATTTAACCATTGTTACACTATTATCAACTCACCATTGCCTCAACCATTTCTTGAAATACATTAATTCTTAATTTCATTGGTGCGAACATTGAGGGACTCTTTGGGGAAGGATTTTACAAATTTATGATGGAAGTGGAGTCATGGTCTAACATTCCAAGTCCCATTATACACCTCTGCAGCACCACACAGGGAAACATTTAGATGACACTAAAAGATAAAAAACTTTTTCTAACTGCGGATCGATGCTTGTTGTTGGCCAGATATGCTAATGTGACCACACAGCTTCTTGCACTTCAAACTCACGGGAACTTTACAGCCATGTCCAGTGTACGATAGAGCTGAGAAGAATCTTCACAATTATCTTTGTTGTAGGAAGCATTTGTAGCGTGCTGGATAAAGCTACTATCTCCTGTGAATTGGACGACATTCAAGCACATTTGAAGAAATGCATGTTTATTTCCAATGTATGAACTCGTGATTTTGAAAATGTGACAACCCTAGCTGGTATGGTGACCAGTGGAAAGGCCATGGGAAATGTTTGTGTTTATTTCCCCGTTGTAAGTTTTGCCATTCTCTTGACTGTTTGAACTCGCTTTCATTTCTCTTGAGATCACACTCTTCCCCTTTAGCACAGTTACTTTTTGAAAGGATTAGATGAGAAGTTCACCACAGGGGCATCAGGCAATCTGCATACAATAGCTCACCATGGCTGAAAATAAATCCGCATTGATGTAAGACAATAAAGCCAATGCTTTATGGTTATTTGTTTATTCTTATTACGCAGAGCAGTGCTTTATGGCTCATTGAGGGTAAAAGCATTACTTTAAAAGGATTCAGAATATAGACTGCCCACACTAAATATATATTTTTTATCTCTGTGCCTTGTCTGTGTCCAGAGGTGGCCGTCAGTCCGCTAAAGAAGCCATTAGAGGGATATCCAATCAGACTCGGGCCATTCCTTTCTTCATGGATCTTCTACTGACCTCCACATCCTCAGGCCATCATAGAGGAAATGAAAGTCACTGATGGAGAATATGAAGAAATGGTGTGTATAGACTAGAGAGCTCCTTCAGGGAAGGGATATATTCAGCATATAAACTATTCATATGCATAAAGCTCATAGATAGTCAGAACTTTGATGCACCATTCAGTCAATAACCTTTCACTATTTCATTTATACTGAACAGATCACATGAATTAAATAATGTGATTAATGTTTGAAATTTTAAATGTTAGAATTTTACTTTGATAACACCAGTGGAGACACTTTTAATCACAGCTTTCTCAACTCAAACTTCTTGAAGTTTTCACTTTAAAACTTTAAAAGCTGCACAATGAGCAAAAGTTGTGAAAAACCATTGGCCAAAATACAAAATCTAAACCGCTGACTGCTCTCGAAAGATTACGCAACTCCTCAAGATTCTTTTTCACAATTTCTACTTTATTCAAATAATGATCGGAACCAAAAGACGGGAGGTTTGACCCCGGAAATTCATTATTCCGATAACCATTGGGTGCATTCATATAGCCTGTACTGTGTATATTATGCATGGACATAGCTACTGATGTCTTCTCTGAGTCTCTCAAAGACACAACAGTTCTCTGCCTCCTCCGGCTGATGATGTGATGTGCCTTCTGTTTGAACTCTTAGAAGTATTGATGTGGAGTTTAATCAAAGGTGTTGCTAATTCGATCAATATATGTCTTCAGCAGGGGTAAATCATTGTCTTCCTTTTCTAATGAGTGCCAGTTTCATCACAGACTTGGTGAAGAAACTTTCAAAGTTCCTGAAAATGTCCAGACTGACTTCCAATTTTTTAAAGAGATAAGAGAATACTTTCCTTTTCACTTAGCTGATCATCTCTTGTGCAAAACATCTGGAAAACCTTTTGAAAATATGATTGTTACTTGCTGCGTCTAATTCAGTAAAATTGAAAGGCAAATCCTAAACTTAACCAACAAATCCAGTAAAGGCAACTATAAAAGTCACAGACAGATCAAGAACATTAAAAAGGATGTGCAGCACAGTACTAACTGCACATCTAAAGGAATTTAGACAAGGTTATGTAGACCATGTACAAATTACTGAAGCAAGGAAATCAAAAAAGATTTGCTCCAAGTTCACTAGCTGGCCTCATTTAGTAAGTCTCCTAATGCTGTAAAACATGAAGTTTAAAAAAAGTATCTTTAATGTGTTTTCTAAAGTATGTTGTTTAAATTATAATTAGCTATTTTAATGGTATCATTAATACATCTATAAAGCCATTATAACTTTGAAAGGGTCTGTTACTGTGTGATTACAGAGGTATATTCCATTGCTTAGACTGAACTTTAAAAAAGAAAAAAACTTTTTACAGAGATTATAATCAAAGCATTTTTTGTTTCTGTCAAGTCTCTGGAATAAATATTGATTGTATATTTCAGGGTCATACAGGGTGAAGCACTTTTTTTGACAGAGAGGAAAAAGGATAAATAACATAGATGAAAAAGGTTATGTCTTGAAAATGTTTTCAGTTCTCAGCCTTGACAACCAAGTCATATTATTTAAAAAAAAAGAAAGAAAAGAAAGAAATTAACATGAACAGCATAAATGACTTTTTCTGATATTTTATGAGAATTTATTAAAAAGACCATGCCTTCTTTTTTTGCTTTTAATCTTTGTGGGTTTCTGGAGAGGTTAAATTTGAATTTTGTATTCAGGGGCGGAGCTAGAGGGCTGGCCAGGGTTCCACTGACCACCTTTGAAATCTGATTGGACACCCCAGGTGCCACCCCAGTTGATCATTGACAGATCACCAGAGGAGAAGGACGAAAATGTCTTTCCAGACACTAATGTCACTAGACCAGTTTGAAGTGAATTTTAAAGTAGTTTTATATCCATCCTTTTGAAATACGGGCTTTTGGCTGCTCATTTCTAAAAGAGACTTTGTCCCTGTGTAACCGAAACTAATGTTATGAAAAGCTATTACAGTAATTAAATGTTAGCCTGAAGCTTGGCAGCAGTGATAATCTGGTTATTTGTTGGCACTGGATTAGTTTTAAGGTAATGTGGGGAAAACATGTCATAATTAGCTTTCAGTAAGTGTATTAAGGAACTACACATCAACAGTTAACCAAAAGTTTAAGGCTGGAGCTAAAAATAAACTATAAAATGCTCAGAGAATACCTGAGAATCCAAGTTACTTAGCGCTGACAAAGCTAGAGCTATTTGATCCAATTTAATTTAAACACGAGGCTAGCAAAGTTGGTAGTTGATTTTAAAGTGAGCTATTGCAGGAAGATGTAGACAAATGTAGCCGGTAAGCGGTCTTATTTTGTATTTCAAGATATAAGACTAAAGAGAAAAGGGAGATATTTCTGCCCCAAAACAATCAACTTACCTTTCTGTGGCCCCCGAAGTTGTTGGAAATATTTCCACTTGATGATTCAGCCTATTAATGTAAAGATGTTTGCCAAACCTGGATAGGCAGATTCTTGCCTTAGTTATACCTGCATTAATGTGCAAGTGACAAAAATGATAGAATAATTCTTCACATTTAACTCTTAGCAAGAACGAAAACAAGTGCATTTTGAGGCAAAATCTATTTCACCTAAGGGCTAACATTACCTGACCATCTTTATTTTCACAAAAGAATAATAGCAATGAAAAGTGAAAATTATAAAAATATCAAAATAACATTTTATTGATCAAAGATCAATATAATCTCTGAAACCACCCACGCACATTAATCCGCACAAGGTAAAAATTCAGCATGAGGCATTTCTGATAATTATGTGACTGTTGCCTGAATTAATCCATTCTGACTTCCCCCTCAGAAAGTCAAGATAAGTGAGGCTGTCAACTTTGCAGACTGACTGGTGGTGGTGGGGAGGGGGGCAGGAGCAGGTTTCACTTTGCCCTCAGTTTTCTTGTTGTTTGAGGAGAAAGATTTTTGGGTTCATGAGTTGTGTGAGCGGTATGTAACAGCAGAGCTTCTTCTGTCTGCGTTTGCATTGACGTCCTCTGACAGGTCAATCAATGAAGAGAAGATGCAGTGTACTGTGGGGTTCATTGACCTGCTGTGCTAAAAGAGAACTAGTAAGGGTAATTTCATTCTGGTCCTCATGCTGCCTTGGCTGCATGCGCTGCCTGCTAACAGATTTCATTCTACATTTACCTCTGGTATCATGGTGAACATTGCCAAATTAAGATTTAAAGAGGAATCGTCAATAAAAAGATTTTTTTGAGAAGCAGAACTGATGATTTGGGTGAGTTTGAGTAACATCGAAGAAATATGATTGGTTTTAAACCATAAACCATGTGTTGCTACATTAAATATTTATTGTCTTCTTCGAGAATATTTCTATTTATTGGGAAACTATAATCATTAGCTACTGAGAAATGCTTTAAGAACCAAATTCTGGTGCATTTAGGGATGCTTGGACATTGGTGAGAACTATCAGAGTATCCATCCATCCATTGTCCATTCTCACCTATTCCAATGCAGGGTCATGGGGGGAAGCTGGAGCTTATCCAAGCTGCTTCCATCAGAGTATAAATCTTTTTAAATAAATGCTGAATAATTTAAGAAAAAGAAGCCGTGAGTTAATCGAAAGTTTGTATAATGATAAAAATCTTTTAGCATGCGTGCCTGTTGAACAATCTCTCCAGCACTCTATGAAACCTAAAATGTAGTTTTCTATTTCTAATTTAATGATGCAAATCAAATAAAAGTTTAATAAAACTAGCTGAACTAATTGCAGTTACACTAACAAGATGAACCATCTTCTCTTCCTCTGTGCCAACAAGAAAGATTAAAAACAAATTCACAAAAATGGCAACAGAAAAACAGAGAAACTGTTAAGTGAAGAAACATAATAAAAATCTGAAATTTCAATCAGTGTACGGTATTATTTGCAACTCTGAAACATCTGTTTTTGTTTTTCATCTTGACCAAATTTGCAATAGATGGAAGGGGGAAAAAAACGAAGCACTTTTTCTGTGTTTTCACACTGAGATTTCTCATCTCTGATTTGCTTCTGCTTCACCTGCGAAGGCAGCTGACAAATCAACAGCCTTAATTGTGCTGATCATTATAGCTCATGTTTGCTCATGGCTGGCACTAAAACTAATTTCAAATATGAAACACAGCAAATCATCATGATATTAAACTCAGCTTTGAATTTCTATCTCTCTGCATATTTGATTGTAGCAACGTCTTATTGTGTGTTTTCCGGAAAACTGCTAAAGCAATATCATTAACATGTGAGGAGCAAATCATTCAATCAAAGATTTGGCCATTAAGGCAAGCACCTGTCAGTAAGAGCGTTTGTGTAAATGAGATGTATTCCAGGACTTTAATACACACAAGCAACCTTCTGTTTGAGTGCTTTCATACATCTGCCTTACTTGACAGACACAATTACTAGTTTTATGTACTTGTTGTAAATATATTAACTTTATATGATGAATGAATTACATTAAAAAAATAGTTTCAGTTCATTTAGCGTGGGGGAAAAAAGAGCTTCTTTCATTTGAAAAGAACACAAACATGAGGAAATGCACACTCACATGAATCAGCAGGTGACAAAGAAAAGACAAGAGCCTGTGTTCTTACAAGGAGGGGATTTTCTTTTTTTATTTATAACACATGATGCTGACAGGGAGTCTCCAACTCAGCGTCTATATTACAATGTTGATCTGCAAGGCTGCGCATGTACTTTACGGTATTTGGAAACCAAGATTGCAGTGGGACTATAAACACACGCTCGAAACAACAGACTCTTTCCCTTTTTTTTGTGGCTTTTTTTGTCTTTTTTTTCTTCATTTTTTACAAAATGGTACAAACAACAATACAAAATATTTGTGCTGTTGACAATTTACAAAAAAAAGTCTTTTTGACTTGATAGCTGTGCAATTATTTTTTTCAGCTTTTTTTCCCCACTTTCATTTGAAACTATGTGAGTATGGTACACCAGAATCCCTTCTGGCCTGCGGCCTCCGTCATGCGGGCTGCACAGTTCTTCAGTTGTTGTATGGTTAATAGAACTCATCTGCCCATTATAAAAAGACACATGCAAAAAGCTCCAATTGTACAGTTACAGTTTGCCTAACTTGGTCTGTTTAGCTTCAAGCAAATATTACATTATGTACACTTGGATTTGAAGAATAAGAGAATTTGTATGAAAGTCTGCTGCCTGTTTAAAATGATTCTCATCAGAGCAGGACAAATGTTTGGCTACTTTCAGAACCTTCTGTCATGTGTGTGTCCATGGTCAGACAGTGTCCAGAATGATCAGCAACTACCAATTGTCCTTTTAGTAAAACCAGCACCGGACAGATGTCAGGGTTGGACTACAGCAAGGAAAAGGCTTTTCTTTGGTCCTCATTTGCTAATTCTCTCCTCACTTTAGCAAGAGAACATCAACATGACAAATGGATCAAGTATGTAACAAGAACTAACCAGACTGACTTCATATTCCCCCCACAAACTGCATTTCAGTGAGGGGTTCAATTTGGCTGACTAATGGTGATTTGCTGCCATGTGCAAGTGATAACATTCAGTATCATCTGGTTAAGGTGTCATGTTTACATGTATGTATGAATTAAATTGTTGTAAAGGTCAGTTACTTTGTGGAAAGTGTGTGTAGGGCCTCCTGTGACGTTTGGCCCTGAATTTAAATTGAATTAGAGAACATGAGCAGTCCACAAAGCAAGTCTTCATTCTGTGGACACTGGATGACCATCAGTAATGCTGCAGCTCTGCAAATGAATTTAAACACTGTGAACAGGCTTATATAATATATAACACTCACATATATACAGTAAGGCTTAGAGGAGTGAGTGTGTGCTAAGTCTGTACAGGTTGGTTTGGAACCCTCTCGCCATGATGAAGCGATACTTGAACAGCGACACGAGTATGGCTGTAAGCCCATACAGAATCCCACAGATTCTAGTAAATGCACATGGCTCTTTGTGAAATAGGATTTGCCAGGTATTCATCGGAAATGTAATGGTGGCAAAAAAAAACTAAACACTGCATGTAAACAGATGTCAACACGTGTGTAAAAACGCTTTGTTAGACAACATTTATATATCAGAAGTAATCACAAATAGCAGAAAGTAAAATATGCTTTTATTTTGTGGAGATATTCTGTAGGAAGGAGCACTCAGATAAATAAGAGCTAATCCAGCAGTGAGCTGTCAAAACATTTCCTGTTCTGAAGTCTGAGCTGACGGCCGTTGCGATTGATGCCACTTTCCCATTTATACCCATGTTTTGGTAAACTTAAACAAAAAGACCCTGTTGACCTTAATATTTACACTGGTGTGTTCCTCTTTCTATAGTCAAATCCCTCTCTCCACTTTTGTCTATCACTTTACATTTACAGGTAAATGTTTCCATTCATCTCACCACAAATTATTTCATTTTCATTCATTCTGAAAGTCAGCTTACTCTCTTTTGCTAAAATGAAATATTTTATATGATTTCTAAGTTACTTAAAAAACAGCTGATTAATGAGGGGCAGTTGTCATCTTTAGGGGTCATCATATTCATGACCAGTAGATAATCTGTTCAATCTACGTGGAGTTTAAACGAACTAATGAACTTTTCAATGGCAACTCAGAACATAAGCATCACCCTAAGCCTTCTTTTGAATATTTTGCATATTCAAATAACTAAATAAACATACTTAAGTGTTCCAATCACAACCAAAAGATCCTCATATGAAAAGAAATATATAAAAACCCATGGGTAGCGCTTTTCTGCAAGTCAAAGCAAAGCTGTCTTTCAGAGAGTGTTATTACTAAAGCCTTTCTGCTTTTGATAAAGAGGAGCACAACGTCACAAAGACTTTCCCTCCCTCAAATGTCTTTTCTAAACCTCTTGAACTTGATGCCAGAATTTTTCAGGAGAATATTTCAGATGCGTGAAATGCAGCCTGAACAGAGACAGATTGTGACGGAGCTCAGTCCCCGGCTGAGGCTCAATTCCCCATAGTTTCCGTGACAAGGACAAGTCCCATGTTTTTATATGCAAGTTTGAGGGAAAACAACAGTGAATCAATAAAAGAAAAAAAAAGTGAGTCAGAATGGTGCTTAAACATGTTCACAAATCTATATATCACACTTTGTTGTTTGAAACTAACTTGTATTTTCTTTTCTGTCATGTTTAAAATCTTAATGCTTCCATCATTTCAAAGGCAAAGTTCCCTTAAATAATCCTCATATGTACCTCATATACAGCAACATGAGAGGTAGCACATGTGGCTTGTCAACCTTCAAAACAAGTTTCATTAAGATTTAGGTGCAAACACAGAGATCAAAACAAACACAGCTGCTATTGAAGCCACATTAATCAAAAGACACACAATGCATTTCTTCTCTAAGAGAATCTCATTATGTATTTCTGTGATTTCAGCGATCACACTCAAGCTGACTGTGATCTTGGAGCACAGATATGCCTGACTTAAAAAACTTAATGATTTGTCCATAACTTACAGACACACTGTTGGCCTATGTACAGTATGTCTACATAAAGCGCCCTCTTAAGCCAGTCACTGGCATCTCCCGCAGCTACCACAGCCCCGCAGAACGGGAGAGATGACAAGGGAGGTCTGAATTAAAGGGTTAGGGGTCGTACGGGGCCATGCTAGCCCAGAGTGGCAACCAATCCTGAGTTAGCGGGAGCCTGCTAAAATATGCACCACTGAAGGCACTTTTTTTAGACAACAGTGCTTCTGTTCTAAAGTAATTCAAGTTCAAGAAAGAATAAACCAGGGGTGGCTTTCGTATCGATGCTCTTCGCTGTTCCTTTTCGTTTGCCCCAGACTAAGCTAGCAGCTCAACCTAAAGAGCTTCCTTTAGAGAGGCAGGCGGGGGATAACAGTGAGGGACAAGTGAAAACCCTCAGGAATAAGAAATATTTTTAATAAAACAATAGTAAAGACAAAAACAAAGTGATACAAACTTAAGTAAAAACTAAATCTGATTTAAGTCTACATCCATCTTAAAAACTAATGTGAAATACAAAATAAGGAGTTTGAAAACACAAGACGATGTGAAGCCTACAAATCAAAGCTTCCATTCCAGTCTTAGACAGGCTTAGAGCAGGAGACGGTTGAGAAGAGCACCTGAAACTGACTCCAGCACTGGTCCTCTGTGGTCGGCAAATCGATTGGTTGGTTGGTTTGTCAGTGTGAACATGTCATTGTTTATGTGTTTTCAAGAAGGGTGTAACAGCCCCATGTGTTGTGGGGACAGAGCATGGCAGGCCAGCTGACGGGACGAGGGTGTGTGTGCATGTGTGATGGGGCAGATTTAATCATCATCCCCTCCTCCGTACATATCGGCCAGTTTCTTGAAGCGCGGGCCCCAGTCGTTGAGGTAGTCATAGTCCTGGTCCCCCGTGCTGGAGGAGTTGAGGGAACTGACAGAGCCGGCGGTGGAGCCGCTGCCCTCATAGTCAAAAACCAGCAGGGAGTCATATGGAGGGGCTGTGGGGTCGTTGTCTGCTGCTCGCAGCCCCTGAAGAGGACAAAGAGGAGGAGAAAAGGTGGAAGACAGTTATTGCAAGTTCATGGTTGATAATATGGAGCTTGCTGATAAGGGAAGTTGACAAGCAATGGAAAAACTCCAAGTAACAATTAAAATTCATCCATTCACTCTCAATTTCTGCTTTATCCTGTTCATCTCACAGCTTACACAGAAACAGACAATACACGCTTATATTTATAAGAGACGAGGGCAAGAAACAGATCCAGGACACACAGGAGAGATTAGACTGGAGAGCTGTTTTTGCGCTTGGCCTTTTGCATAAGTATTTATGGGAGTTTTCCCTTTCAGATTGCAAAATGTGGGGGAGGAAAGCATTAAATGAATCATGCAAGACTAGAAAGTAGCCAATGCATTGCCAATTGTGCCATTATTTATTGCTGTAGGCTTGTCTTAATTCAATTTGGGCTTGATATTGCAGCAGAAGTTGCTGTGGGGAAGAAGCACTGCTGAGACTTGGTAAAAAGCAGCATCATTTCTTTACTCTTGTTAATTCATTTGGAATACTGGAGGCAGAGGTTATTCAGAAGATAATGACTGCCAAGGCATGTTACAGAGATGACCCGGGACCTCCAACTACAAGTATTCATGCAAAGCTAGATGCATCAAACCTCCTAGAAACCAATCATTTTATTCTTTCCAGTTGTTTATTTTGCTGTAAAAAGCAAAGTTGCAATATTTATGCTTATCCTTCTTTAATATTTCTTCATTGAAATTTAGAATAAAAAAATCATTCATTTGGAGAGATTTGCATTATAAATGACAAAAGCTAACAGTTTTATGGGTTTTATGGGTAATTCAATCATTATTACAGGTTTCATTGGATTCTTTTTTCAGGTACAGATGGTTTTGCACTATGTCGACAGTAGGATGCATACATTTGCCTCGATCAAGGCTTCTTATAAACAGGTCAAAGATTACCACTGCCTACATACTACTATACTTTGAATGGATACATTAGGAAGTCAAACCTTAATCATCAATATCTTGTTTCAGTAACATTTTCTTCTGAAGCTGGATCATATTGTACACTAGTTTTAAATAATGACAAATTGGGGCCATTGATGTGAGAGCTAGGCAGGTAAGAGGAACACACCTTGTTGACAACAGAGAAATAATGAGAGATGTTATGGATAGAAAACCAAAAAAAGCTTTAACCCCTGTGGATATGGTGTGTGGCAAAAACACTATGTGTTTGCTGTGTTTGTGTTTAACCAGGCTGCTGGAGCGAGATCAGGTTATGTGTGTGCATGTGTGTGTGTGAGAGAGAGAGAGTCAAGGCTGGATGGATCAAAGCTGAACAGCTGCCAACACCTCTCGAGTGTGAACGTGTTGTCACAAGTCTGTCAATCAGCATTTTCTCGCATCAATGTGCCAACCGTGGAGTTTGTAGTGTGTGACAGTTGATGTTTGTGTGTGGCTATGTGTGTGTGTGTGTGTGTGGAGGGGAAAGTGAGAGTAGCCGAAAAGTAAACCAAGATTGGTTGTTGTCATCACTGCATTGGACTTTACATATTGAACAACATCCAGATATCAGTAACTGTATTAAATGTCAGATAGACGGAAACTGAAAGTGAGAGGCCAATGCACTTGTAGGACAATAAAACTAATGTCCATGCAAAGGTGTGTGTGCGTGTTTGTATATTCACCTCATGGATAAAGTCTCCGATGTCCCCTGGGTGGGGCACAACAGGTCTGATGGGGTACTGGGACTCGGGGATGATGGGGCGTTCGTCCACTCTGCGGATGCCGGGTGGTTTGCTGATGATGTGGTCTAAGGAGTCGGGCTGCTGCAGCTGGCTCAAATCGTAGTCCTGCACAGTCACAGGGGCATACAGATGTAAGAAAGGCAGAAGGCAACATAGAAATCATGCATACGTGGTGTGTTTCTCAAGATCTCACTTGGTCCTCCTCTCCTCCTCCCTCCTCATCGTACTTGAGGATGTTGTCTCTGACATCGTCTTCAGGGTCAATAAGCAGTTGCTTTGTCTGCCTTTCCTTCTCTCTGCGCTTGATCCACACCACAAACAACAGCACCATGCCTGCAATAACACACACGGGAATGTTGTAAAAGCTTTGGGGTACACTGCAACAACCAACAACAACAAAATAGCCTCAACTGACAACCAACACCTCATTAACAAGGTGAGGTCTTCAGTTTTGTTGCGGCAGTTTTGAATTAAAAACCAGAGTCAAAACATCCAAAGTTAATAATTAATAGTTAATATAGTTAAAAATGTTAGCATTTTCACTTTGCAACATGCTAATAGGTACAAAATATCCACTGTTGATGGTTTCATCAGAGCTTTAGATATTTTGTTTTGAACAAACATAAATTTGACCCAATCGTTGAATAATTGATTCTGATTGGATGCAAAGTGTCCATTAATCCCTGATAACACACACCTGTGACACTGCTAATCCACCAATACATTCCTGGCTCAGCCTGCATCAGTGGCATCAGGAGGGTGAGGGCACCTTCCTGATGAAATGGCACTCTGTCCCTTTCATTTCTGAATCCCATCAGTGTTCATCTCATATCCCGTCTCCTATCCAGCTCACTACTTCTGGTTGCACATGACATTAAACATAGCCTGTTGTTTGCTTGGATAGATAGCTATCAAGTCTTTATGTTATACTGTTATATGTATCTTAACACTGGCTCCCTGTCCATCAGTGAATAGACTTTAAAGTTCTGATGCTGGTCTATAAAGCTCTGAATGGTTTAGGATCAAATACATCAGGGACATCTTGACCCAGTATGAACCTACCAGACCTCTCAGGTCATCTGGATCCAGTCTTTTATCAGTTCCCAGAGTCAGAACCAGACATGGAGAAGCTGCATTCAGCTTCTGTGCCCCACATGTCTGGAACAAACTCCTAGAAAGCCCCAGATCAGCAAAGAAACTCAGTTTATTTAAATCCAGGTTAAAGACCCTCCTGTTCTCCGCTGCATTTACATAGTTTTGATTTAAAAGTCCAAATCTGCACCATGTCTTTTAAGCGTGTATTTTCAAACTTGATCATGATTTTAAGACTGTTTTTAATCTAATGTTCTTTCTTTCTCCTTTTCCTTTGTTTTGGATTTTAAATGACCTCTTCACACTGCTGTAATGCTTTTAATGTTTTATGCAAAGCACTTTGAATTTTCTTGTACTGTACAAATAAACTTGCCTTGCCTTACTGGCAAATGATATCTACTTTTACTGCACATACAATATTAATGCTCCCTTTGTGGCTGATGACCTGATCTAAAAGGTTGTATGAGTTGGTAATCTAGGGTTCTTCTTATTTACTGGAGTTGTAATCAATTCTTCATTGCCGAAGAATCTTGATTAGAAGATGATTATTACAAGAATTTGTCAACACTTCCCGTTTTGATAGCTGAACCTATGTTGAATCAGGAAAAATATATCAAATTATAATTGAAAATAATAAAAAATATAAATGAAAGGTTTTTGAGCTTTTTATTTGAGTACTGACCATATTTCACTAAAAAGGTGTCTATGATCAGGAATTACAGTGCATGTCAGATACCATTGCAGTCAGAGAAAAGGAATATGGAATCTGACCTATTTTCTTGATCCCGTAGCAGTCTTTCTTTTAATTTAATTTATATTTATTTATCTTTATTATTTGAAGCTGTGTTGATTCCTTGTGCTTGTTTTTCTGTGTGGTGTTTGTGTCACCATGACAAACAAACACTGAAATAAAAAAAATAAAAAAAACGTATTTGAGCAAACACTCTAAAAGCCTGAAGTTATAGAACTGGGTCACTTGAAACTTGATTTGGTAGTTACAGCAGTTATGAAACCATGGATCATTAATACACAATATTACATTTTGAAGTGGCTGGAAAAAAATCCTTCCGCTCCAGAAGAATGTGTCTCTAGGGGCTGTCTCTGTGTACAGTAAAAAACACAGCAGCAATGTTAGGTAGTGACGTGGATCAGTGGCAAGGCCAATAAAGGCAGATATTTTACCCTCTAGGAAAAGAAGACTATCTTATTCAGAGATGCTGGAGAGGATTTGAGCAGTTCATGCATTCATCTATTATATAATACTTTCCATGTTGTTGTATTACAGCCTGACAAATGTGTAGGGCTGCATTCAGAGCTGTGCTTTTGCCTGAAGAAAGGAAAGTCTCAGCCAGTCAAAGGCAACTTCAACTATTTACACTTTAAATATGTGAATGTGTTTGAGAGCATTGAGGGGTCAGTGGAGGAATTCAGTAAGAGCAGCTAAAACTCACTGAGAAGTATGATGATGCAGATGAGGATGGAGATGATGGCTCCAGTTCCCAGACCAGTGGCTGCCACAGCCCCAAGAGTGGTGCAGTCTCCATTTTCATCACATGGACACACTTTCACTTTGATGAGTGACCTGTTGGACAGCGGAGGGTTGCCAGAATCTGACACAATAATGGGGACTTCATACACTCCCGGCTCCAAATATATCTGGTATCGCAGACCCAGACGGGCGTAATCACCTATGGGGAATGAGAGAAGAGGAGAAAAGTTGGGAAATATTTTGAATTCCTATGTTTGAATTACAAATGCAGTTTGAATAATTAAGTTTTATTTATTGCATTTCTTTTCAGCTGAACTTTTTACAGTTTCATCATGTAATGTGACACAAATGCTTTGGATCTTCCAAGAATATCCTAAAATCCCACAAACAAAACAATTTTTCCCACATTTTTTTTCATATGTTTCTGACTCAATCATCCAAGTTTGGTACCAGTTGTGAGGCTACTCAAAACATATCAAGGAAGTAGCTTATTTTTTCAGCTACAGACTTCCTGGATATATTTGTCAAATTGTCTAAGGAAAGCCCCCACAAAACTTTAATTAAGGTAAGAGGATGGGGGCAAGAAAGGAATTTGGATTTGTTCAAGCCCTGGACTTGGTCAGTGATGGCTTCCAGACAGAGATAACCAATTTAACCAATCACTTAACCTTCCTAAGCATCTTCGGTATTAAGACCCTTTCAGCAATTTCCCTCGGGATAAATAAAGCATCTTGAATCTTGTTTTTAAAACACACACTTAAGCTGTGGTGCATCAAAACTCTATCAGAGGTCATTATGTTACTTGACTGTAGTTCAGCTATGGCTAGATAAATTTATTGAAATTTATTGGGAAAGGTAACTAAGGACTTGCATTTGATGGTGAGAAGATTGTCTCAAACCAAAGAGCAACATCTGAAGCACTCAAAGCAAAGAACCCCCACCCCCCTATTGTTTTCCAGCAGATGAAGTTGGAATCCACAGATAGAAAAAAGATTACACTCATCATACACAATTACTAAGAGCACATGCAAAAGAAAACACAAAGTATTTACAAGCATCTATTCAAAAATGTTATCCCTACAGGGAAACATGGCAATAGCAGCATCATGGTGTGGGGATGCTGTTCCCAACACAAACTGGAGACCACTCTAGATTGATTAAATGATGCAAGCAAAAAAAACTAAACAAAAAACTATTTACTGTAAATAAAACACTACTGAAAAGGGAAATCTTTGCACAGAGTAAGGAAATATTCAAAGGAACAAATCTAGATCTGAACCTAGCAAGGCATGTATTGAGACCAGAGAATGGCTGTACACTAACACAACTTCTCCCAAATTCATTGAATTTCAGTAATGACCCACTGTACTTCCACACCTACTTATTGTTTTGCAACATTAACTGCTGGGTACACCAAGGCAAGAAAGGAAAGCATCCGTCCATTTAAACCATCCTCCATTTAACTTTTCCAGAGACACTTCCTCACCACTGATCCGTGAAATTGTCCAGTTGCGTCTAATGCTAGTTGGAAAGTTGGGGAGCTCGAAGACAAAAGGTCCGGCGTTGGGGTCAATGTCGGCATCAGCGGCAGTGATGTTGACACCGTTGACGTTCTTGTTCATCCTCTCACAGATCTGAGACTCCTTTGGTACGAGTGCTGGAGGGTTATCATTAATATCTATCAGATAGATCTGCAGTGTGCCTGTGCCGCTTGCTGCAGGAGAACCTAAAAGCAGGCAGAGAGGGAGAGAGAAAAAAAAGATATGACAGGAGAAAAAGATGACACAGGAGAAGATGTAGGCAGTGAAAGGACTGGTTGAGAGGGAAGAAAGAGGAGTTGAAGGCCGACAAGAAAAATAATGAAAGAGGATAAAAAAGGAGAGATACAAAAAGGGACACAGAAGAGGTGAAAGGAGCATTGTTCATTCACAATGACGATGTTAGAGGTAGGAATATTGCAGACCTGGAGGAGAATTTCAACTTCTGACAGAAATACTCCTGACAGTTATGCTTTCCAGTTTATCTTTTGGCCTTACAGCCACATCCAACACAACAGTAGATCCAGATGCAGGCACAGCACATCCAGATGCCTAGAGAGGGCTTAGGTACAGTAATGATGACGGTAATACAATAAAACAGGTCCTTGTCTGTGTATATTTACACAATACAACTATGATTTGGGACATGAAGGCGCTTCTTCTTGCTGTATTAAAAATGTACTGCTGTGAAATATTTTCACTGAAACAGTCGTCCTCTGCCATATACACAAAGATAAATAAATAGATATACAATAATCCTACAAGTTTAGACTTATGTCTTCATATAAAACCTCTAATGTATTTATGCAGAATGTTGCTGGAGGTTTCTCCTTGTTAAAAGGATATCAATTGAAAACCTTCTTGTCTGTTTTTATCACCATTAAACAGATAATTCCAAGCAAGTGAATTCATGAATAGAAGCCATAAAATAAATAAGCCTAAGTTGTAAATAGCAGGGCAAATTATGATCAAACTGCCTTACAAAGTGTATGTGACTTGATTTGCTCTCAGAAACTGCTACACACTGACTTCAGCACTACAATGGTTTTTCACATTTGTACACGATTCTAGCAACGTCTAAGTTTACTAACAGATGTGCTGATTAGCAGCTATTAAAACCGTGAAATTAATGACTTGATTTAACAGACGTATTGCACATTAAGAGTCTGTGGAAACTGTTGAAGCAACAGGAGAATTCAGCTCTCATGCCACTTTGAGCACGCCATTGCAGGTGCCTTTTCAACAGCAATGTTGTCAGTCCTTGGACTGTAATAACATGCACTGCTGCACATAGAGACACTCAAATCTCATCTGCACACACAATTTTGAAGCCATTGCATTGATTGAACACGGGAACATACCATCAGCAACAGCACTTTGTAGAAAATTGGGAATAAAGAATAGACACTTTAAAAATCAGGACGAGATAGCAGTGCGAAAAAGAATGCACGAATGCTCATGTGCAGTACAAAAATGGGGCACAAAAATAAGGAAAAAGAAAAGATGGAGCTTAGCATCATAAAACTGTTTATTGAGTGTGTGCCAGAGGGTGACGACCCTAGCCATCTCCAATTACGAGTCATTTTCCTGTCATGCCCCAATGACTAAGCCATTGCATGGACTCCAGCAACCCCAGGGTCCCTCTGTGGGATCAGATAAGAGCATTGTAATTATAAAAGATTAATGCAAAGCTTACAGATTAGCCAATTAAGTGTGGCAACAGAGCAAGACATTTGCCACAAGATGTGCTAAACACAGTTGAAGATGGACCAAAAGTGAGTCTCTGGTAAGTTTAAGTTGTGTCTTACTGTTAAAATTATGATTCATACTGGACGTTGCTCCACAAAATTCCCCTGATTGGATTTAAAATCGGTCATTCAAAGCTGTATAGTTTGCTGGATAATGGTGTTTCAATGGTTGATTTGTAAATTTCATAAGTGGACACATGTCTTTAATGTTGAAGTTCCATCAATATGCTAGATTTTTGTGTAAAGTTTAATATATTATGCAGTACAATCAACAAAAGATTGTTGCAGCAATGAATCTGAAAACCTGTATCATAGCAGTCTCGGCCAGAGTTAATTGTTTTTGCAAATGAAAATGAAAGATTAAAATATAAATAGAAAAAAACAAAAACAAAATCTGTTTTAGATATGAAATAATCTTTTTTAAAATATTTTTTTCAGAGATTAATCATTTGCATGACAGTGAGTAACTGGTGCCATGTAAAGTGTTAAAACTTAAAAATGTCCCAGCTTGCTCTGTCCTCGGGGTCAGATGTAACAATAGGATACAGTAGAATTTCATACAAAATTAAACTAATCTAATGATTTATTACAATATGAATTAGAAACTCAATATCATTTCACAGGATCTCTATAACTAAACATAGCTTTAACTTTCAAAATGACAAACTCCATTTGTAGAAAATTTGCGATGTCTTCTTAAATGCAATAAAAACTTAAATCTGCAATTTGATAATACTTTTGAACATTTAACCGACATAGGTATAAAGTAAATTATTTTCACTGTCTTCACTTGACAATTTCATTGTGTTTAGAAAATAAAAACATTTAAAATTTGATCCCAACATCACTTATAAAAAGTAGGGTGAGAGGCAAAGACAGAAAAATTTGTGACAGCTGAAGGTATCTCAATTAGGTATAAAAAAAAAGCATCTGGCTAAATCTTTCCAAGCAAGGATGGGTCATGACTCACTACTGATAGTGCCAAAGTGATGGAATCATTTGTACGGGGGTGCATCAGTGCCCTTTGCGTGGATGACTTGCATATGCATGAAGTTACCACTGATGTAGAGGCATAAATAGGAATTTTTGAGAAATACATGCAACCAACTGGACATAGTTTTACCACCAGGAGGTCTATGGTTATTTTAATAGTGCAATGCCAGTCGCCATCCTGCATAACTGACAACATAGTTGTCAGTGTCAATTGTCAGTTGTCACAGTTGTCATAGACCTTAGGTGTTTGCTTGATTATGGCCTGGCTGTAGTCCAGTTCTGCCTCCTTAACCTAGCCAAGCCAAGCCACCTTTATTTATAAAGCACTTTAAAATACAGCAACCACTGACCAAAGTGCTGAACACTCAGAATACATAAACATTAAAAGACATAAAATAGATCTAGCAATATAACACAATAAAACAATGTAAAATCTAAAATTAGACCAAAAAAGACCATAATAAAAACAAGATAAAGATAAGTCATATCTGCTGATTAAATATTGAAGCAATAATAGAAAATGTTAAAATCAACAGAAAAAGAAAAAGAATGAGTGGAAATGAGAGAGAATAAAAATGAATTATTAAATGAATGATGAACATTGGGGAGGAGAATCAACTGAAGCTGAAGTCTTGCATTGGGCAAGAAGATAATTTCCTCTTTCACAAATATTGGTATTTTTGGTTCCCAAACAAAAAACTGTCATTAATACAAAATATGATGGTCACACAATAGTATATAATGCCTCTGAATAAACATAAACCATAAATAGATCAATAAACAAAAAATCCAACTTTTCAGGTAATTAACTTTACAACAAACCTAACATTGCATTAGTCCAATTTTATGTGTGGGCTGGATAATATTATACTTAACAATACATGAACAAGTTGCACCATTAGGAAACTGTTTAAACAAAGTCATACAATTTTGCTACTAAAACGTATTTTTAGAGCCTCTAAAAGCTTAACAAACTTTTCCACTGTCTCTACTTGAACATTATTTAAGAGTTGTATTGTACTCATATTTTTACAAAATAGACAAAACCAAGTATCAAATAAAAACATAAATATAAAGACATGCGGTTCACAAACAGATTCAAACACATGAGCTTGTACAAAGTCACACAATTACAACGGCACACACACAGCGGCTTTCCCATTCTGTGGGTTTGTTAATCCCGGCCATGTATGGGGGACATGTGGAAGCAGCTTGCCACAGCTGATAGGAGAATTATGTGGGTTTTAACCAGCTAAATAAATAATTATGTATGTGTAAAATTCCTCAAAAGGATTTGTATTAACTGCTTTTTTTGATGGTGGATGAGAGATGCAAGGCATGGTGAAACGAGTCGTAGCAGCTTTCTATATGCGCTCTGAAGAGCACATGCACATAAACAATACCACAGGTATTTCCTTAGCAAAAATGGGCCAAAATGGCCTGATTTTGTCAAGTAGGAGGGGAGGTGACAGTATGGCGTGCTTCTCGCCATGCTGTCACCACCTCTCCATGTCCCGCCCTACTATCCTTACTGCCTCATATTACTTCTTACCATAATCCCCTCTCATGTCATGATGGCTGGCACTTGAGAAACACCCACATAGTCAGACTGACATACACACAAATATGCAAACACACACACACACACACAATCTAAATTGGTGGCTTCTCCTTCACATTGCTAGTATCAGCCAGACCTAGTAGTAAAATGGCTGTCTAAACTGTACACTTAACTGAGGTCATGTGAAGAAAAAATACAAATAACGGGTTATTAAAGAAAATAGGTTACACATTGGGATTAGAAAGAAGGCCAGGAAACAACATGGAAAGAAAAATACAGAGGAGTCCAAACAACAGCCTCTAAACAGCCTCTAGCTTCTAAACCTATTGCTTTTCCATCCCATCCACACGGCAGGTTGCACATTTTTGACACTGTCAGTCATTGCAAATGACTGCACAGAAACACATAAGCATGCTCACATCAAAGTGCACCACATAAGAGCAGTCACAGATGCAAAAACTTATGAACACAACAGTCTTTCAAGGCCGGCTCAACTTAAAGTGAACACACCAGTTCACTACATGTCACTGATAAGGCAATTTGGTGGGGAAAAACCATTTCCTCTTTTCTTGAGTAAGAAAAAAAGCACTCAATTCCACTCGAGAGAAAGGAAACTTATTTGTTTGCTGTGATTGAGTTTGTGCTTGGTTAAGCTTGAGTTTCAACTTCAAGGCAGAATAAATAACATATGCAACAGAAATTGCAAGAAAGGGAAGGAGAAGTTAGACTCGGACAGAAGATAAAAGAGACGGAGAGGAGAGGATCAGGAGTGTGACCAGTGAATCCAAGAGTTACACTGAGTCAAACCTAGCTGCGTGCATCATGAATGCTGCATGAACTTATATCTTTCTAAATCCACTCAAATAGCTACACTTTTATACAGCCTGTATACAGTATATACTGTTCTCAATTACATCATTCAATCACACTGGTAGGCACAGATACTATTGAAATAGATTTTTTTTTATACTTGATTCTGTAAAATGAACTGTCAGAAATAGAAGGAATAAAACAAAACCTGTTCTTACCATTGTCTGTAGCCAGAAATGTGGCTTCATATATATTATTCTTCACGTAGACGGACTCCCGATCGAGCACTGCTGTCGTTACTATCTGACCATTGGTTCTGTTGATGGACAGCCAATCTGCAGGGTCGTTCAGCTTTGAATACCTAAAGGCACACATGGACAGATTGATCCAGAAGTTAGTGTTGGAGTTTCCGGGTCCACAAGTAATTACAAATTTTCTCTTGTGTCTGTGCATACATAGATTTCTTCCACATACACACAGTCACAAAAGCACAACAGCCTGACCTTCACACAGTTTAATTCTTCATTGACTTCTTCTGCAGAGCCTGAAGCCTACAGTCAATTTCGCCTCATTTTTCACTCCTGTGTACCAGGCAATGAAGTCAATTACCTCCCTAGTTAAGCACTACTGCAACTGCCTGTGTGTGTGTTGCACTTAGCACTTTTTCTAGGAAGTGTTTACTTAAAGCTGGGGAAGGCTTAAACTGCCTGAATGGGTTATATACATCCATGTTTCAGTGCTTGCATGTTTGCAAATGTGCCTCTGTGTTTACGGAGGAGCAGTGCGTTGCATGGAGACAGGATGATAGGATCTTGGCACTGCACATCGAGACAGGAGAGTAGATGTGGTAGCAGGTGGCAACAGTCATCTGGGATAAAGGGCAGAGAAGGAACAAGGGATCATCTCTGGGATTGAATCTCAATCTCACTCTGATCTAACTGTTCTCGTTTCTCAGGCTTTTGTCGCTCTCGGCTTGTTCCAAGCTTTCAGTTATATCTGATCTCTCTCAACTCATTCTGCATCACCTCATCTTGCCATGCTTGGTATTCATACATTTTCTTATCCCTGTGTGTATGCTCTCACCCTTGTCTCATTCATTCTGTGATACAGAGTTCATCAGCTGCTACTTCTCTCGGCTGAAATCTCCCTTTCACACATGAAACATCATCTGTGGACACGTAACACCTTGGCCTCACACACCAAGGCTTCTTCATCAGTTAAGTGATGAAACGATATATGACATGCACCTTCTACATTTCCGTTTATCCAAGCAGAAGTACATTTTACTATCTTTTTTTTTATCCCCACTACATTGTAGTTTAGTAACCAATCTGGCTGTTCATTTATCTTGTGTGAATTTCTCATACATATAGTTCAGCTAACATGGAAGAGACTAAAACCCTTAAAAGGATGAGCAGCAATAAAGTGGGGATGGCCAGAGCATAATCTCTCTCCTGCAATGACGTAGGTGGGATTTTCCCAGTAGGCAGTGGGCATGATCCAAGGCATAGAGCAATGTGGGGCAAGGGGATCATCGCAATGACATTCCAGCACTCACACTCTAGACAGTTTCACACAAGCCAACCAGGCCCTTAGCCACTGACTGGCAGACTGTGAAATCACCATCAGGGCTACAGTGAGTCATTGAGCCAATCACAGTGGGATGGCAAGATAAAAGTGAGAGGGAAATAGGTGGGAGAGGAAAGAGGCGAAGGAGGAAAGATTCAGAAGAACAAGCATCAGTTTATGACCAGATGTTAATGTTCCAATTAAGACTGGCTTAATACCTACGGGCGACTCTGTGTCCAAATGCATTTCGTTTTTTTCACGGCAGGCCGACAAATGTTTTTTGTGTCATCGGTGGGAGGGTAAATTTGTCTCATTTTCATCACAGCAGAAAGAGAATTATGGGTCAACTTTACTAATGGTTTGCACTTGTTGTTCATGTTGTTTTGGTGTTAAAAAAAATCTATTGAGACATACCACGTGGCTAAGCGGCTTAAAGGCATGAACACAATGATTGATCTGATTGGCCCTATTCATTTTCAATTCAATTCAATGCAGTTAGATTTACTTTCATTCATGTAGTGTCAATTCACAACAGAGGTTACCTCAAGGCACTTCAGCTAGACATCAAACATCTTTGTGTATAACAATTACATATACAACTCAATTAATCCCAAATCCGTGCCATTATATTTAGGCTATTCTGTAGAAATAACTCTTGCTAAGCAAAGAAATGAAACACATCAAATCTTTATTTCAATTCAAATCTCCTTGCATGTAAGTGAAGTTTCACGGTTGCAAAGCATTTATTTGTCAACTCTATGTAGCTTTTATAGTTGGGATTTCCATTCATGCCCCATTTAATCTAAATTGTTCTGAATGCTGAGTTTACTACTGGAAGCAATACAGAGGTAGGTAATGTTGCCAAATGGACAAATGATTCTCCAAGAAGATAAGAAATTACTTCCATTCAAACACCGGTTTATCTTAAGTTTTACACATATTAATTTCCTACAAAAAGCATCATTTAGGGGCGGGGAGAGTGGACTACAGTGATGGCTGGCTATCATCTAAGTTCAAATGAAAGTACACTGCATGAATAAATAGTCACTTTGCTTTCCTGTGCTATCGGTGGTCTTGAACTTTGTAAAACTGAGAAATCTGAATCTATTTTAAAAGAAAGCAGATCACTTATTACTTTTATGGGAAACACGTAAGGTAGGTAGAGTAATAGAAGTCAGAGTATCCAGTTAAAATGTCTTCTCTTACTTCATTCTTGATGGCATGATTACTTTCATGTTCATGGCCCAAGATATTCGTTTCAGAGACAAGGCTGTGTCATCGGTAATTTGCCTGCATCTCTGCTTGTTTGTAACCCCCCGTTGACTTGTCTCCATCTTGTTGGGTTGCTTTGGTTATCATTTTAATCAACTTGCTGCATTCAGTGAAGGTTAGGATTACTCTTACTGGATTGTGTTTTCATACTAATTTATCCAGGTTCGTAAAAGTGATCCAAAAGACAAAGTCCACGGCAGACCCCAAGAAGCCAAAGCTTTCAGCAAAGAAACAGCACATACCTTCTTTAAACCCACAATTTTCAGTATTTACATTTCAGTGTGTTTGTATGATAAAGAGCTCCCATGCTAAGAAAGACTTTAATCATTTAGCCTCAACAACAAACCTTGAAGATAGTGGAGCAACATGAAGGTAGAATTGATCTTTCTATGTAACTTTTACCATTACAAATTACAAATTAACTAGTCAAACTTAATTAAACATAATCATCATTATCATCTCAAAATCTCTTTTGTATTAGGATGGAAGCAGAAATGAATGGGGGTACAGGATATGTCATTTTGATTAAATTACCCTTTTATAATCCAGGACAGAGAAGAAATAACAAAAAAAGGTAGTTGAGAAACTGGGGTGTTTAAGACATTTTTCTTCCTAAATGACCAACATAATACCAAAGGAACCTATTCTATCCTGGGCACATATTAACACAAGCGAGTGTATGACTTCAGTTAATAAAAGCCATAACACTGAGGTTTGTTCACAAAACAGAGTGCCGAGCTCCCAATCACACTTTAATTAAGTCTCTCAAATAGCCCTCACTGCAGATGTAATAAACTATATGAAGCAAATGTAGTCCTGTATGAACACTATGGCTGAGCTCATTTCTAACATAATCCATAGGCATAATACAAGGCATTAAACCCCATGAGGGATGATTAGCACCTCTAGAAACACAATAGTAATAGATGTATCATCAACCCACCATCACATGGGACTGTGACACACCTTGGCTCACTTATATTAAAGTGAGAATTGTGACAAAACCGTCTTGGGAGGCATGTAAGGATCACATTACGTGAGGTGCTATAGGTTACCACCCCCTTTTTATTGGAGTGGATGTTTGGTCCCTTTTTAATAAAAGGATGTAGACTCTTTGTTGCAACAGACTGAGTATACAACACTGTTCAACAAAGATTTTGGTGTTTTCTTCTTAAAATGAACCAAATTTAGTCTTGTGTTAAATGTTTGATCTATAGTTGTCTGGGTGAGATAATCAGAGATATGTGATTATAATAACTCCCAAGGATTTAATCAAGAATAAGCTAATCATTGCTAAGGAGCTACATTATGAAGAAAAAAAACCTTTTTGTCCTTGAGAACTTGGGTGTCTGAAGTCACCATCAACTTATGTACTTTGAAAAAACTCAACTCTAGCACTTGGTTTGGGGCCTCCAAGGTTTGAATCTAAGTCTCTTAGTTAGGCGCTCAGATTTGTACTGGTTTCAGATTTGAATTTTGTTTTTATGAAGCAGGTCATGAGAAAAACAGCATGTTAAGGGAAAACAATTGCTTCTACAACAGTGAGGGTTGCATTTTAAATTGTATTTCGCCTCCAATAATCCATTTCTAACTCAAATACTGATCGATGCTACATAGTGGGAAACTATAAAATAACAACCATGACAGTAACGCTTGTATAAGAATGTCTTTTGGTTCAAACCATGATTCTAATTTGACTTGAATAAAAAAAAGAAGAAAGAAATGGAAATAAAAGAAGAACAAATTCTACTTTAGTGTTTATGAATTACAAAAACTGTTTTATGTGTTGTGCCACTTCAAAAAGAAATAAGCCAATAAAACTCTACCAATCTAACCAAGGAAATCCAAACTCTTGCTATTGTTCTTCATTTTTACGCAGTCAGAAGTTGAAAATTCTGATTTCCCATTTGTCCAGACTATTACACTGTACCAGAATCATCCATTACAGAAAATATAGAATAATATCTTGTACAGTAACCAAAGTTTAACTCTATCCTTACACACAACAGCAGATATTGTTAGAATCTTTAAACCTGAACAATATACAGAAAAATGGACCAACAATCCACACCTAAAAATTCATGGTTGACATAGCTCACTGTGGTAATTTGACTAAATCATTTTATTAAGGTCCTCTGAATATCATGTCAGCTTTTGGTTTTCTATTTTTTCACGGTAGGCCATTTTGTCTTCTCGGAGAACATAACAGTTCCTGTTTTTATCTGCTGCAAATTTAGAATAGAAAATGTGGTTTACATGTTAAACTGGGTGTGAAAGTTTTACTCTTCCCTCTTCTGTCTCATTTACAGTGCTTGCCCAATCTCTGCTCCACCAGAAAGCTCTTATCATTTGGGAGTTGGTAGGTGTCTGAGTACAGCTGGATGTATGATTAGGCCTGACAGGTTAGTGATCTTAGCAAGCAGCAGGGAGAGGGATGACATTTATTTTTCAAACCCTCGACCCTGAGGATGAAAAATGCATGTCTCAAGCTTAGCCAAGGCGGTTTGGGTAATCATTTATGCCAGTGTCTCCAGTCCTGTGTCTTGACCTTACTGGTTGGGTGCCTGACAGGTGATACACGATGCCTCACTCTCGCTCCTTCCCTCTTCCTCATGTGCACAGCGCCCCAACCACAACAGGACACCACCAGTCAGTCCTGGTTTTGATAAGCACTTGCCAAGTTCAAACCTTGACCTAGAGTCAGCTCACCATCCCTTGCACCTTTCTGATTTTCCCGCGCCTGATAGTCCCTTAGGCCCTTTTTCACCTTTCTTTTATGAAGGCCCTCTTGTAAATCTTCTCCGACTTCTCTTTTTACATCCCCACCATCTAAGTACGAAGTCATACAACTTTTTCTCCATTTGCAAAAAAAACATCTGCTGTAAATTAAAAGTTATCCCTGTTGTGTCATCAAATGTCTTTAACATGGGAAGATTCAGAGAAAATCGACATGCAGTTCCAGTCAAGTTCAATACATCTACTCATTCAAAATGCATGAAAATACTTTAAAAAGCTCTTATATTATCAAAAAATACACACTTTGATATTCCTATAGCTTTTGAATTTAATGTAAATCAGATGTCAGGGTGGTAGTTCATCTCATGGTCACTGGGGTTGTTTTCTCTGGCAATTTTTTTTTACATATGTCATGTGTAAAGGTATTGATCTGTTTGATCAATTATGCGATGATATGCTGCATAAAAAACACTCTTTTTAGTAAAAGTAAACCATTAAAATTTCTGCTTCTTCAGAAAAACATCAAGAAAATTGATGTCCTCATATAGCACCATAGAGAAGTTGTCTTCTGTGGTGTAAAACAGGGATCTTATCAAGATGGATCTAAATTAATGAGGTGGAAATTTTTCCATCTATAACCTAAAACTTTTTCATGTCTTGAGGGAATGAAGGAGATTTGGTAGGAGCTCATGTTAAGGAGACTATGCCAGGCAACAGCATGCTTGGAAAAAGATTAACTGATGCAAGTTGTATGGTTCTGTTGTCTTGGGCAGGCCATAAAAGAAGAAGAAGCAGTGAAAGCCAATGAGTTAAAAGTAAATCATGCAGAGCAGTGGAAAAAAAGAGTGAGAATAAGAGAGAAAAACAGTAACAGAGTGGGAGAGAGAGCCCAGCCGCTGACTTTGGCGTCTTCCTAAATTATAATGTACACCCAATTTACTCTCATTTGCTGGGAAATTAGCTGGGAAATGTGTTTAGATCCCACTCCCTAGAAGATGGGAAGGAAGAAACTGTAGGAGTGTGAGGTTAGAAAGAGGTTGCACAAATGTCACACCAAAAAATGTGCTATCGTCTCAATTGTGTACTCCTTTTGTGCCCGTTGTAAAAAACACCAATACACTCCTTAAAATTGGGAGACACACACCCAAGTGGAAAGATACAGGTTCTGCAGTTGTGTTATCATAATCAAAAACATTCTCCTTTTAAGCAAATAGTCTTGACATATTGTGCCTTTAAGCCAAATTAATCAACTTTGAAAGCATATTTGATGGATTTGCAACAGAAAGGTGGTGATCAGGTGTGTTAATACCACTAATCTGAAATATCATCCTCACTTCCACCATCTCACCCAGTTTGTTTAATGCAGGTGGGACGTAGTATATAACCCAGGAAATGTGGTTGTGGCTATTGAAGACAGTTGAAAACCAGATTTTAAAGAAATGCTGCGAAAAGTTAAATACGCAGCATGAATTACAAGGAAAACATATTTTGGAAAAACTATAATCCACGAATGGTGCAAAGATATTTTCAAAGCCTAAAAGGAGAACGAGATGTGTAATCCCTTTTCATGTTTGATTTGTCTTGCTTATAAAAGACTGTTATTCTTCTCAAGGTGTTTGTGTATTAAGACATTGTAATTAGGCTTAAGTTATCACAGTCACATTAAAATTAAAATATACAATTAAAATATACAATTAAATTGCTAATTACAATCATTAGTATGGTAAATAATCCTTGATCAAAATGTAAAAATCATGACCTGGTCATTACCACTCATGACCAACTGGCAGCTGGACTGAAAACATGCCTGCTGGTCATGTAAAGGTGGGTTTCCATTTAAAACCCAGAGAGGCTGAGTGCAGAGAAAGAGCACTGCAGGTGGACATACTGCAGTGTCAGGTGCTTGGACTTGAGCCAGCTGTTCTCTTTACCTCCCCCTCTTTACTCCATCTCCTCTGCCCTGTCTCTTTTGTTTTGTATGTGTGTGTCTGTGTGTGCGTCTACATGTAGGTGCTCATGTGACTTACAGAATGCACACATTTCTGCATAGCCCAGGAGCCATTGCTCCCCATTAACCTCTACCCTCCTTGCTCAAAATTCTCCTCTGGCTCATAAACTTCACACAGTAAGCTTTTAAGAGATGGGTAAAACCAAAATATAGTCCCCTTGTTGAACTCTGACTCTTAACTACTGACATGGAACCTATCCAGGAGGCTTTTTAGCCCACTGCTGGTCACAAGGGGAATATTTCCGACACGGCTGCAATTAAAGACCAGCTAAGCAAGACTTCATGCCTTGTTCAAGCAATTTAGATTTGTCTGTGTCAAGTAACAAACCCTTTAGTAAGAGAACTAATTATTTTGTAAAATGTTAGAAGTGATGACCTTTCCTTCAGTTATTCCTCAGTACCTGATTGTCTGCTGCATCTGAAGTCGGTCAGGATCTGAGGCGGAGAAGGTTGTGAGGCTGGTGCCAGCTGGAACTCCTTCTTCAAACCGGATGTGTTTTGGGTTTGTTGGGAAATAGGGAGGTTCGTTGACGTCCTGGACAGATATGGTGACTCCGGCTGTGGACTGGAGCGACGACTGGATGCCGCTGGCTAAGTGGGCTTGATTAGACACCACCACTGTCAGCATGAAGGCACGATTCATCTCAAAGTCTACCGGCTGGAGGAGGAAACACAGAGCAAATTAAATTTAATGCTCTTCTGCTTCTCTCACTAGTGAGCATTTTTTTCTTTCCCCCATATCTTTGCCGTTGCTTTCTCACCTATTTGTATGAATGTAGTGCCTCTTGTGTTTTGTGCAGCATGTCTTCTTTGCAAATTTCCAAGTAGGACATGAGATCATGAGGTTAAAAGTGCTCTGATTCTATTCTAGTTGTCCAAACTGTAAATTAACTATGCCAATACTCAACATGTGGACACTTTTTCCAGAAGTTTTGTAAAACTATCAATGATTAAGTACAGTTAAACTTATTTAGAAATGTATAGTTTAAAGTATTTTTTGTAGTATAATGTAGTTTTAAGCAAAATGTCATAGTAGAACTATTTTA
>JAOXYM010000014.1:8073566-8129572 GCA_028567055.1 Leptatherina wallacei | reverse complement strand
CAATATTGTGGGGCATGTGTAATAGTCAAAAAGGTGCTGCAAAAGAAAATAAAGCAATCTCTTGCAGAATATAAATTAGAATTGGTATTTTCATCAGTGTAAATCATGTCAAGCAATCAAGCATAGTGGGTGTACCACATAAAGTGCTGATTAAAAGAAAAAAATCCATCTCAGTTTTTCACATTTCACCACTTCCTTAAGACGACTCAGGCTATTCAGATAGTTGCCATGGCCATGTCTTTGGAGTGAAAAGGTGTGTGTATGTGTGGGATCTTAAACAGAGTGACAGTTTTGTGCTCTACTAATAATAACTAAACCATCAGGTTCAAATGACAACACCAAACAGAGGAATAAGAAGAGAACAAATAAGCTGTTTGTAGGTGCTGCTGGCACATTTCTAAACACATTGCTGACATTCAGTACTACAAAGCTTGTGTTTGAAGATGATGATATTAAAAACTTGGTGTGCATCTGTGTCTTGCACTGGGTTCTCAGTTATCAGTGGATACTCTAAGAGCACATGAACAGCATCGTTAATCTGGGAAACATGGAAATGGTATAGAGTGTGTGTTTGTTCGTTGGTGCAACAGTTTGACCGTGTGTGTGCATGCATTTAGGTTTCAGTAAATGTAAGCACACAAGCACATCTGTATATGTGTGACTCCATGGCGCGCTGGGAGCCTATTTACAGGCTAACCACGCTCATGGTTCTTTGATGTAAAACCAGTGGTATTCAGAGCACAGGGAGGTCTAGCGTATAGCTGAAGGCTAATCAAAACACACACACTTGCTCAGACTTACACAGCCTGAGGGAAGCCACAAGTGTGAGAGGTCAATAACACTGCTTCCATCTTTTGCCCAAGAGCCATCGCATCTTACATCTCCTCTGTATCCCTTTTCCCATTTCTCTCTTTCCCTTTTGCCTAATTTGCTCCGCTGGACTTCAACTTCACAGCCCCTTGCCTTCCCACCTCTGCCTTTCCCCTGCTCCCTGTGATCTATACTCTCTGTGGGCTACATTTTTCAATCCTTGGAAATCTGTCTTTGCCTCACTTCTCTCCTCCTCTCTGCTTCCCTTGTCATCTTGGGAGTTTAACATAATACGTGATTTACATATCTTAATGACTCACTCTAACCAAGCGGCTGTATTTGTGTGTCTTAATGCATGTTTGTTTGTCTCCTGGCTTTATTACCGTGTGGCAAAATGAGAACCCGTCTTATGAACTCCCCGAAGAGCAACATTGAAGTGTGACATGCTCTGGTTAAGACCTCATGCCTTGTTTACACAGAAGCTCAAGTTTCTTGTCGAAGACTGATGCGTACCTTGGTGTCAGTGTGATTTTATGCGTCTGTATTTTGCGGTGGTCGATGTCTTGGTAAAAACTGAGCCATCTCATGGCTTTTTGACTTTGGCTGTTAAAAGTTGTCTGAAGTGAATGTTTGGGCTCACTTTTCCCTGAGCGAGCCAAAGCCCCTTTGCATGTTTGTTGAGACAGTCTATTGCTTGTTTCCTCTCAGGGGCAATCCTGTCTCTTATTTTATGATTTACTGATAACCTCCCATGGGTCCCCATGCAAGCTTATGGCTACCCAGCTGCCTACTGAATTTAATAGAGTGAGGGGAATGGATTATTAAAAGCAGTCATCTAGAGATAATGAAGAGAAGCAACATGCCACTGCTCACTTCTCAGGGTGCAGTGGGAGTTATAAGGACATGTTACAGCTTTCTTAAACATTATTTTGTGATGTGAGAAGAGAATTGCAAGATGCGTGATGTAAACACCCATGGGACCACAAGGTCACTCTTAAATAAATAAATAACGCATATCTGGGAAAAGCCTACAACATGGTAAGAATATTTATACTAAGTCAAGACAAATACACAAATGTCAGAATTGCAGGCTCTTCTCCAGGATGGAAATCAATGCTACAAACTACATGATGCAAAATGTGTGAGTTTGTTTTCTTTTTTGTATTTTTTTTCTTTCCAAAATTGGTGTAAATCCTCTGGACAGCCTTTCTCTGAGAGGTCAACCTGTAACATTGCAGGTTGTAACAAGACATGGCTTTGTTGTTGCTGTCATTTACCACAGCAGCTAAAACATTACGAGTGTATAAAACCGTTGCCTTTGTAATTGAAAAATCAATACCTAATTTGCTACAGTGGTCTCACCAGCCATTGTGTTTAAGTCTATGTGCGAATGCATGGGCTATTTCTGAAGGGCACAGCAGCCTCCAATCCCTCTTTTGGACATTAAGGGGCATATGAAAGGCAAAGATCCCAGCCTGTCCCTATTTAACTCTGCAGTTTATTATTGTAGCTTGAGCTTAAGACCAGAGGGAGATCTGATATCCAGCACAGAAAACATGAGATGATACTTTCCTCTACAAGGACCTTCACAATCTGAGTGCAACTATGACAAGCTGTCATCTTACCTTCACTACGGTGACCATGCCATCATTGGTGACCGGATCAGTGCGGATGGTGAAATGCCCATTTGGGTCTCCACTGATGATTCTGTAGATGGCGTTCCAGTTAGGTGAGTGCGGTTGGTCGGCATCTATAACCGTCAGATTAGCCACCACAACATCCACTCGGTTCTCTGGAACCTCACCAGAAAACTGCAGAAAAAATGTCAACATTTAAAAATATTTTTGAAACATCTTTATTTTTCATTCGCCCTTCAGTCTTCTAGGATCCACTGAGACTTCTTTAAAGAAACGGCCATCATTCAAGTTTTTCAAGTAGAATACATGATCTTACTTTCACAACAGCTAAGTATTGAGCATGCAGTAAACACAGCTTGCACACTAGCAAACACTTGCACATAAGGGTGTTGTTCTAGTTTAAATGTTTTCTTTACTCTTTGTACTCATCCTTGATGAGCAGTAATATTTCATTCCTTTGAAATCCAGAGTGACAAGGGAGGAAAAAACTGATGAACAGAGACGAGCTAGCTAGGGGAGGCTTAAAACAGCTGTTTGAGTGTATATAAGTGGTTTTTTAGGTGTCCTCATGCTGTGCAAACACATGTGCTTTGTCCTGATAAGCCTGATGAGGAGTGAGCCAGTGTCTGTCATGTGTCTGTTATGGTTGGGATTGCTATTTGTCTGTTCCGGCTCAGGGGATAATTGACAGTGACTGTACTGGCAACCCTGTAAAACCCAAGTTGACCGCAGCCCCACCTCCATAAACAACTCATCAAATCTTAACCAGTGACATGAGGTCAGGAGGCAACAGGCATGGAGAAACAAGCAATCACTGTGTCACCATGGGTAACAGGCGTGGATGAGCCACTGAGCCTCTTATGTGTGTGTAGGATATCAAAGAGCAAAGCCACAGACCAAACACTCCAACAGACCATAATACCCTGCCTGGCAACCCTCGCATCACCCAGCAAACAGCCGACAGCACCGGGCAGATTAGAGGGCTGCGTTAGGAGAGCTGTTCAGAGACTCAATGACATTCTTAAGACAACAGATGAGTCCTGGTGGTCCTGATGCACTGCCTGCTTTGGATAAGTAGACAGCCTGTCGTATGTTATTGTCAGAGTGGGTTTTTATGTGCGCTGGTGATTTGGTTCAGGAACTCCCCAATGCCAATTCAAAAAAAGCAAACTTTCAAGAAAGCTGTTAAGTTCCTTCAGGGGCCCTGGAGCATTTTCTTTCCAGGTACACAGTAACTTCTAAGGGCAAGTGTAACCGGTTATGAGGGAAGATCCTGAAATCTCTCCCACAACTCTGATTATTAATTTATTGTTTTAATATCTCAATTGGGAAAAGAAGATAGAAGTGTTTCACCTGGCACTCTGAGTAAATCTCTCTTTTTTTCCCCCACAATCTTACGTATCATAAGCATTTTGTATTCTCCATACGTCAAAAAAGGTTCTTGTCGTACAGTCAAATACAGCAGTAAGAATCAAAGAAAAGTGTGCCAATCAAATTTTAATCACTGAGCATTGTGGTTTGTAATTTTAGACGCTGTTCAGAAGTTTGAAATGACTGATGTAGAGACAGAATAAATAAAGTCTAGAGAAGCAGAGGACATGGACATTTTCCAGGAGAAAACAGTGTTTCTATGCTGATTAGAATTTAAGAGAAAATTTCACTTGAACTGCTTTATGTTCACTTCAATTTAATAGCCACTTTGTGTTGTCGACAATTGTTTTTTTTTCACGGTGATACTTATTGGCACAAACAGACAGTCTGCTGAATTTTAACAGAGGGCTTTACTAGAAAATGTAAATTATATGCAGGATGTTGACCTGGTGCTGCAGTCAAAATGTGTTGGTTTGCTGCAGGGGGGATTGGTTTAGTGGCAAGAACTAAACCAGGTCTATTTGGATAAAACAGTCTCATCTGAGATTTATTTAATGAGGATTCCTTTCGCACCCATGATTCTAGCAGAGCGCTGCTGTTTCTCATTGTTTCAACACATAATTGTTGAAAGCTTTGTCTTAAAGCATAGGCTTAAACTTCCTTATATCAGGCAGTCTCTGTGATAATGTGTCTGGTCTCTAACTGATGGACTGCAGGGAAGGAAAGGGGAGCTCTTTGACTGTGATTGGCAAGGAGTACAGTTGGCTTTCTCACAACACTTGACATAACACCTCTTGCCAGCACCCTCAACTATCTGTCACTGCGTTGGCAGTAGGGAAAGGCAAAGGGAGGTAGAAAGAGAGTGGAGAAGTGACAAGAAACTTCATCATCTGAACTTTGTGAGGAAGGTAAAGGAAGGAGGCCAAAAAGGCAGTGCAGTGAATCCTGCCCAGAAATACTCTAGTGGCTGGATTGTAACTCCCCACACGGAACTACAATATGATACAAGAAACATCATTACAGTGATGCATGCAAAAACAAGCAGAAAATATGGATCTTTTTTTTTTTTTGATTTGATCTCATCTTTCTGAACCACAGACGTAATGCAATAAGCACCTAGGTTGTTCACATCTGCACACATACACCGCCCTTTGCCTGCTTGAAAAATAGGCCAGCTTCTGATAGGCGTGATAAAATATTAACCATCAACATTAAAGACAAATTCCCCAAACTTTATATTTCTGGGACACGCTAAAAGATCTATGGGGTTTACTGCAAACACTAACTATTTGCATAATGGCCTGCATTCCCAACAAAATGGCTTTTATGTTATCTCCCCAGTAAAATGGATGATTTATGAAGGGAGTGGTTAAAAGTGCTGGTCTCATCGTGACTTCAAAACCTCCACTAAAGTTTATCATTAATATCCATGATAGTATTAACTTCTCCCTGTGACGCTGATGAAAATGCTCTTAAACACGCTGGAATACAGTGAGAGAAGATCAATCTGTTATTGCCCACCGTCATCAATACACTGCCATCAGTGGGGAATCTTAATGCAGGAAAGGGGTGCCGAGTCAGGAAAGGCCAGTGATTTACAACAAGGCATGTTTAAGCTTTATCACTGCTACTGTAGAAAAATAGCCCCTGTGACTAAATAACCCCTCATTTTTTCTTCGCTCCCCATCATTTTCTCATCCTTTTTTCTTTGACTCTACATGGTGCTCCACTCATCAGTTCATCCTTTCGCTTTGTTCTCTTTTTTCCTCCCTGTCTCCTTCCTACATGTTATATTTCCTGTACGCTCTTTCTCTGCAATGCTTCCTCCCCTCTGATGAGCTTCTATGGCTGACACATGCTTACTGCCAATGCTAACTCATCATCATAAGGGTCTTAATAGCCCCCAGGGCAAATGCTAATGCCAACTCCTCTACTACCTCAAAGGGCTGAGCGTATGCCGTCTTGCTGATGCTGCCTGAGTCTCTGTTCTTGCAGTTGCAGAGCTAAGCACCTTATCTACCCAAAAGGCAGTTTGCTCTCATCACTTCTGATAGGAAAGCGCTCATCGTGAATAATCCTGACATCTGGAACCATACTGACACCTCGCAAGATTTAAAAAAAATCATAACTTGAGACTAGATTGCTGGAAAACTGGCTTTACTTTTGACCATCTTTATTTTGTTAAACAAGTGCACATCTCTGCATCAGTTCAGATAAGAGTGTGAGGCACTGCTGCCTCTTCAGCTGCTTCTTTTGGTTTTATGAATCTGAAGCGACCCTGACAGAAATACTTAGAGAGTGAGCCAAAAGGGAAATCTCCTGCCTCCCTAATCCATTTAGCGATAATATGTCCAAATTGGATCACCAGTGATATAAATGATCACATACAATGGACTCTAAATTTTACCTTACTCTCTCAGTAATGACCTTTCTGTAATGCAATCATCATTCTAAATCATCACTATCATGACAACAATCATTAACCATTTGTTGGCTCTGTTTTAGTTGCTGATGAAAGTCAAAATGATTGAATATTATTAAGTTATCATATATGTGTTTTTGTGTATGTGTCCACTACAAGATTATGAGAAAGTACTATCCACACTTTAGAAGTCTCACTCATTGCCTAAACATTTTCTTACAGCAAGCCAAGCGAGGCCAACTTTATTTATAAAGCACCTTACGACAGAAGTGCTGAACATAAGAAGCAGCTGATCAGCTGACCTGAGGGACTGGGAGGGGGGGTACACGAGTAACACAGAGAGTTAGGGTGGAGCGAGGTCATTTAAAGACTTAAAAACAAATAAAAGGATTCTAAAATAAAAGGATTTTAAAATCCTGAAAAGAACGGGCAGCCAGTACAGTGAGGCTAAAACAGGAGAGATGTGTGCTCTCTTCCATGCAGCAGACAACTGACACATGCAGCATTTTGGACTGGCAGCAGGCGGGACACAGATTTCTGAGACACCAAAATATAATGCATTACAATAATCCAGCCGTGTTGCAATAAAAGCATGTATCACTGTTTTAAAGTCCTGTTTCAAAAGAATGTGTTTAACTTGTGCCAGTTGCCTCAGCTGGAACAAGCTAGCTTTGACCTCTGCACTTGATCTGCCTGTCTAGATTACAATCACTGCCCAAACTGACTCCCTGTTTAGAATATTGGGCCGAAGTCAGCAGGAGAGGACCCACTGGCACCAGGATTAAAAACCATAACTTCTATATTCTTTTTGTTAAAATGAAGAAAGTGTGAGCCATCCAGGCTTTGACTTTATCACTTTTTTTTCTTTTATTGTCACTTGGTGGTATTACAATAAAACTGTATTGAAACTGAGTTTCTTTTCTCCCTTCCTCATTTTGCTGCTACACCCCTTTTCATTCTGCCTTTCATTTCTTCTGCTTTCTTCAGATATATTTCTCTCATGTCCTTTTCCTCCAGCATTCCTATCATTTCCAGCCTCTTCTCTGAATCCAAACCGTCTTCTTCCCTGAATTGTTACCCTCTCCACACTGCTTTATTTGTAATAACTCACAGTTCTGGAGGTCATCATAGGAGGGTTGTCATTGATGTCCGTGACAGTGATGATGGCAGTGGCTGTGTTAGAAAGGCCAAAGTTCAGGTTGCCCTCCATGTCCGTGGCTTGCACGATAATGGTATACTGGGACACTTTCTGTGAAATGTAGAAATAGAGAACAGAATGACGAGAAAAAACAAAGAGAGAGAAAAACAGTGCAGAGTTATTCATCTGAAGCGTGCTTTCACTTCCACAAGTTTACAGCAGCAACCACAGACTATGACTCTCGGGGGGAAACAAAGCTGAGCCTGTGTTCTGTTCAACAGTCGCTGTCCATGGTTGTATTTGAAACACAGAATCACAAAGGGGAAAGTCCTTTCATTTGACTGAGCTGAAACCTCTTTGGTGGAACCTGGCCAGACATCACACCATCCGAAGGCTGCATTGTGCAGCTCCACCTCCCATGGGTATAGCATGTCGTCAAAGTCATCAAAGACACTGTTTATTCAGAACCACTGATGGACAGATGTGAAGACAATAATCCAAGTGACAGAGACTAATAGACTATCTGTGAAGCAATAATATGAGAGAATAATAAATGTCATTTCCTGCTTTGAAATGTCACCGTGTCACTTCAATGGAAGCTGAAAAATGATTTTCTTATTTGTATTTCTATAAATGGGGGCATTTGTGTTCTTCTAGCCATGCAGCTTTCTTCCCAGCCTTTTTTCCTCCCCTCTTTTTGTGGGTTTTTCTGTCTCTGCTTCTGTCCCAGGTTGCAGTTAATGGGCTGCAGGCAGGATGGAGCCCAGGAGCTGACTTTCTGGATAATTTGTCTCGTCACTGAGATTCCCAATTACATTCCCACTGTCTCTCTCTCTCACCTGCTAATTACCGAGTAAATATCCCAATTAGGCCAGGACGCCACATCAGGAGGATTAGACAGCTCTTCTCAGTTCCTCTCATCTTGATGCAAGATGAGATGCTGAACTCCAACCTCGTACACACACTCATTAACACTTCCACATACACACAAGCATCCACAAGCACATATGACTACACATGCACGACCCTATTCTTCCATATCTTGTGCTTGCCTGACTGTCCCATCAGCCCGTATTGAGCATGTACACAACACTTTCCGTAATTAGACTACGGAGTAATTATGTAGAGCTCCTCTGAACTTCTCAGCATTGCAACAACACCACAGCAAGCCCAATATTCTCTGGAGGACTGAGGTCTCGTACTGTCAACAAGCTCTTAAAAGTCCACCGCGAACCAGTGGAAATCTTTAGAGGAGAATCAATGTGGGAAACAGACATTTAAAAGTTCGGAACAGAGAAGAGGATAAGAATCAGCAGGATAAAATAGGTCATATTTTTTATTTGTGATTTTTTTTCTTGCATCAAACACCTCAGACCAAAAAGTGAGGGCAGACTTGGATACAGCCAAAGTTTCAAAAGGCCAAAGTGCTGAATATGGACAAGGGAAGCTCTGCAGTTTTCTGTTTAGCAACTTCCTGCTTTCTCCCAGCTTTGTTTCAGATTTCTTATCTGCTATCTAGGAATACTACTATAGGAAATCAGAGACATGCATTCATGCTGCAGGAACACTGTGCACACTTGCTCTTTTTCCAAACAAATCGGGGCAAACATATGCACATCAGCCAAAACTTTAAAACCACCTGATTATTGTTGGGCGAGTCATCCTTGTGTTGCCAAAACAGATCTGAACTGCAATGGCACAATCTCCACTAGCTGCTAGAAAATGTTTCACAGGTCAGACTGTTGTTTTTTGTTTGGGAATGTTGGCATGACACAGAGGGTCATTTTTTGAGTCTCGTCATGCATTTTATAACACAGACCCAACAATGTTCATTAAGTCAATCTCTTAACTTTAAATTTTTAGCTTCTGATCCTGAACAATGTGGATGCCCAGTGGATTAATACCTTCCACCATCCCCTCCAGCTTGCATTAAGGTGTTTTTTGTTATTTGAACATTGGTAAGACATGGAAAGTGGACTAGGGATGTCACAATTACAGATTTTCTTGGTATTATTATTGTCAAAGGAATCAAAAATCACAAAAAAAATCATATGAACACTCCTTATAGGACTTTAAGTTTTAATTACTGCTGTCAAAATCAATGTGCTAATGGAAATAGATTAATCAGTGGAATTAACATGTGTCTTTTTTGTTTTGTTTTTTTACACATAAATTATTACTCATGCCATATTGAAAATACGAATTCGGCATTATCTCACAAGAAAAGCTTATTTGGGCATGTCAGTGCCTTGTCACAATGGTGAACTGAATCCACCAAAAAACACTTTATTCTCCTTATTTATGAAGTTTCTAACAGTTTTCAAGCCTTTTATTTAGAAGATGGCTGCAGGATGACCCCTCTAATTTATCAACTAACTAGGTTTTTGTTCCGTGCGAAAGTTGCACTGATATGCCGTTCTGGTTCAGAGATGATGTTTTATGAAAAGTGACGATATTGAGGAATCTTTACGATTAATTCATCGTGGCATTTAATAGCACGATTAATTGTGAAATCAAATAATCGTGACATCCCTAAAGTGGACATCATGTAGAAGATCAATGACATGTTGATGAACTAAAACTTAAGCTGCATCTGTTTAAAAAACAAAGATAGGGAAATGTAATTGTACAATTTTTGAGTCTTGTTAAGTTGCAAAGTTTTTTTTCCCTTTAGGACAATGTAAATATTTTGTGCATGTCATGAAATCGTGTTGCCAGAAGACTTCTGAGGATGTCCTCTGACATTAGGTAGAAAGATGAATGTTCCTGTTCTCACTGTCAAGTGCTTGTGGTTGCTTCTGACAGTGAACACGAGTCAGCATGGACACTTTGACCAACTTTTCTTCCCCTGAGTTGCCCCAATTCACAATGGCTGTTTGCTTGGCAGTTTCTTGAGTACACAACAGACATGATTCAACATGATTTGGCTAATACTGTGTCTCAATATGTGCTGCAGTCGCTTCTCCAAGGGAAACAGCACGGGCCAGCTTTGGTTTCCCCATTAATATAAGTAAGCCTTGAGCTCACATGATCCTGTCTTTGGGTCATCAATTGTCCATTTAAGATCAATAATAACCACTTCATTACAAGATCATTGCACAATAACCCTCATTCCAAGATGCTTTGATGTAGTGGTGAGAATTTAAGGGTGTGAAGGTAAGAAAAGCAGCTTCTAACAGGGCTTTCTTGTCAAGTCTTTCTCCAGGATCTTATTGACAGATTGACACATGAATTAAAATGCAATAAAATTATATTATACAGGTAGTGACATCTGTTCATGCGCCTTAGAACGATAATCAAAAAGCAGTAACAGTGTCTTTATTCAACCTTTGCTGTGAACTTAATTCATATCACGAAAGCTCAGTTGGTGGGTCTGTCTGTGCCAAGCTGTGATGCTGCTCTTTGTGCTTATCTTGCTCTTCTGCTGGGGTAAGCTTAGCCTGTAGCTTTTCTTTAACTTGCTTCAATTAGGAAGAAGAGCTGGAGTTAGGTAATTGCATGTTCACAATAAGAACGAAGAGATGAAGTCTGAGCATCCACTGAAAAAGAGAAAACTGATCACAGCGATACTACACTAACCTGAATAATCACACAGGATACAAGCAAGATAAATAATTATGTCATTGTGAGTCCTTTGAAGTACAAAAAGGGCTAGCAGGAGTTTAATCCTACATTTTGGGGTGACTGCCTGGATTTGCTCTGTGGAGATAAAACAGAGTAAAAATAAGCAGAAGAGGTTTGGATGAGGAATTTTTAGTCCAGGCGGCCCTCATTCTTCTCTTTCCCTCTGGCACCCTCATGTCTCATACTGCTTCTCTGTCTCCATCACCCTATTTTTATTATCTCACTTCTTCCCTCATCATGGTAATACTCCATCTACCCTGTTTTTGTTCTCTTGCTTCCCTCAGTTTCCTTTTTTTTCCTCCATTGCTTCTGTTTTATCGAGTGAAGATGTGATTATATGGGCTTTTGTGTTTGTCTGACAGGTGTCAAGGGCATTCTATCTCAGATATTTCCACTCTGTCTCTACTACACACACACACATGCATACATGTACACAGCTCCACATGAGCAGCCCACTGCAGCATGATGTCTTGTTAATAGGTCTGTCACAAGTGACAGTTTGGGAGGATGATCTGTCTCACAGATTTCTTTGCAAACTTGTCAGTGGCACATCCATGTTGCGAAAATAAACACATTTGGATCTTGTCACAACTTTTATAAACAAGGTGACCGCAGACAATTTACTGTACAAGTTGTTGATTTTTATGTGTGTGGTGGAAGGGAGGGTGGGAGATGCGCGGTGACAATGGCTACAGAACATTTGAAAGTCGCATTTCAGTGTCATCAGGCTAAACAATGCTGTTACAAAGAATGCTGCATAAAGGGGAAATAAAGGTATATCTTTTGTCAACCGATGGTTCACAGATTTTAACCCCACCCACTGTCACATCCAACCCTTTTATGTTCACATTTGTGAAATGTAAAACATGAGAAAACCAACCTCTCGATCAAGCCCCGGTGCCACCGTCACAATATCTCCAGTCTCGCTGTTGATGGTAAACATGTTGGGGATGGGGCTGTGTGGAGTCTGGGACAAAATCCGATATCGCACCATTCCATTAGCTGTGGTGTTGTCGTCGGCATCAAATGCTGACACATGCATCACGTACGTTCCTGATCAGGAAAAGAATATCTGTCAGCATTCATCTCCACAGGGAGTTATACATGATCTAACACAGAAGTTATCTCCTATTTCCATGAGAAGTAATAGAAAAAAGCTTTACTATTCCAACTCACAGAGTCCGGTATGAGCAGTAGCTCAAGGAAGAAAGTGACGGTTAATGTAAGTAAGTGAAATTCTATTCATATAACACCTTTTAAGATAGAAATCACAAAGTGCTTCACAATGAAATCCAAGAAACACGAAAAAAGGAAAACATAACAACAAAAGTAAAATTCAAAAATATGGATTTTCAGCTGCTTTTCGAAAGAGATCACTGAGTCCACGGATCTCAGGCTCAGAGGAAAGGAGTTTGAAGCGTGGCAGCCTTAATTGCAAAGGCTTCTGTCACCTTTAGTTTTTAACCATGTGTTCTGCACGGCCAGCAGACTCTGATCACATGATCTCAGCTACCTGCTGGGATGTAAGGCTGCAAAGTTGTCTGATATAAGTTGGTGCTTGACCATGTAAAGCTATATGTTGAAAACCAAAATTCTAAAATGTACTTCGTAGTGGATGGGGAGCTAATGCAACACATTAGCAATGGGGTGACATGAGAATACATTGAAGATTTTGTTAGCAGCCTTGCAGCAGCGTTCTGTACAACCTGAAGATGTTCCAGTGATGCTTTACTCAGACAAGTGAGTATAGAATTATAAAAATCTTTTTAAAAATCTTTTATTTATAGCTTTTATATAGAGAACAGACAAACACTGAGGTAGTCAACAGAAAGGAACAATATCCGCCCTTTTTCCTCTCCCTTTGTGTGTGAGGGAGGTTCAGTGTACATCCTTTTACATAGTTTAAGCTTTAAGAGATATGCTGAAGCAAGTGTATAGCTGCAAATTATAGCTGTTGAGGTGTCATGGAGGTCCCATCAACACTGTGATTTAGTCAAGAAAGGGTTGCCATATCTGTTTAAACCTCCTTGCTTTCCCTGACATTTCATATCAAATTTTCTCCATGTGCAGATTACTAGAAAGTTCTATGAGCAAGGTTTCAAAGCGGGGAGATATTTCTTTATTCCAGATCTCCAAAAGAATTTTCTTTGCAATTATCATACCATACTGGATTGACAAAGTTTTCCAGTTGCTTAGAGTTTCCAATTGCTGTGACCAGCCTAAAATGGCTGTTTCTGGGTCGGGATGGAGATCAAATCCATATACATCGGAGTAGCACCGGAATACACCTGACCAGAACTTTTGAAGTCTTTCACAGAGCCAGAACATATGAGCCAGGGTCCTGTTAGAGCAGGGGTCACCGACATGGTGCCCACGGGCACCAGATAGCCCTCAGAGACCATATGAGTTGCCCATAGGCAAAAGTAGCACAACTCACCAGTGAGCTGAGTTTAAAATGTGTTATTCTGTTGCTAATGTTTTTTTAATCACTCTTGCATTTATATACATTTTAAAATGACAGTATCTTAGAAGATAATTTTAGCTAGTGAAATATTAAATGTATAAATGGACATCTGGAAATGGAAACTATTAGATATAAAGTGTTGAATATGTTTTCCATCTTTTCAAGCCTTTGTTTATAATTATTTTGAGAACTCATTAATGTGATCAGTGTCTTCACATTTGATGAGTTTCATTATTCATTAACTTTAATGTATAACTAAAGGCAACTGAGCAAATTTGTTATTTCAGAAGAGCGCACGGAGAAGTGCTGGAAGGTAGGTGTCACTGATATCCTGCTCTATGGCCACCCACAATGGGGTTGCATCTTTAATTTTGTCAGGATATGCATCCTTCCAGTAAATGAGTGCTTGTGCAATAGCTGCCCAGTAATAGTGCTGGAAGATGGGCAGGGCCAGTCCAGTTTTTAGGCTTACAAAAGTGTTTTTTACCAATGCTGTGTGTTTTATACCCCCAGATAAAGGGTATGATGATTGAATCTAACATTTCCAAAAAATGTTTTAGGAAGGAAAATGGGTATGTTTTTAAATAAATACAAAAATCTTGGTAAAATCACCATTTTAGGGCAGTTTTTACGCCAGCAAGAGATGTTTTCAGGTTGTCAAATCTTGTGTTTATAGAGTTTTCCATTTTCCCAACAGGTGCGTCTCCTGCGTCATCATTGGGACAAGCAGAGCCAAGTGAGCTTGTGCTAGCTAGCTCACTTGGCAAACTTCCACCTTCACTAAAGGGCTCTCCTGCATCTTCTAAGTCAGTTTCCTGTTTGTAACCATCACTAAGATTAAAATGAATTACTTAACTGCATCAATGCAGTTAAAAAGTGAGCCTTTATTGCTTAAATTTAACAAGGGTGGAGGAGCAAGTAGAAAACACGACCTACTCCATGACCTGCTCAGTGGCACCCCCCTTTATAAAAATCTTGACGTGATGAGTTAAAAGTATGAGTGATCATTTGCATCTCAGTGTGACAAAACAGGACAATATTTTTTAAATGATAACAATGGGAGCGAACCATGAGCATCATTAATGATGAGTTGACAGAGTTAAAACCGCAGTTGCTTACAGCAGAGAATTGTGAATCAGAGAAGGTTTGGGAAAGGTTTTACATTTCTGTCTTCATTAAGTGATTTCAGGTGAATTTTGGGCCCTGTGATGGACTGGCGACCTGTCCAGGGTATACACTGCCTCTCGACTGATAATTGCTTGAATAGGCTCCAGCCCACCCGCGACCCAGAATTGGATTAAGCAGTACAGAAAATGGATGGATGGATGGAGGTGAATTTTGGGGAAACAATTACTCATAAGAGAAGTTTGTCACCATGGACAAAATTCCTGCAATGATTTGGCAAATCTGCCAACTTACATGTGGAACATTTGTTGTTTTGTTGCTTTAACAGGAAGGCTGAGCCACAGTCAACGGGAGGGACATAAGTTTCAGCTGCAATCACACAATGTGGCAATGTGGCACCATCCCAGAGGACTGTGCTGATGTGTGACACTTTTATTTCTGCTTTAGATCTTATCCAGTGTGGAACAGTTAAGAAAATAATGTGCTATTTCTCTAACGGACTTCTTTGCTCTCATAACAGAGGCATTCATCATTACCTGCTTCATGCGCAGACTTTGTCTGTGGTCCTAGCTTACCTTCCGAAAATATTTCTTGCAGAAAGCCTTGAGGGTAAACTTCTCCCACTGGTTAAATAAATTGACAAACTAAGAGTTCAAATTTTATGAGAGCAACCTTTTCCTTCATGACTCATGTGGTTGCAAGGACAACAACATTCATTTTTCAGAAAAGCAAAACACCTATCGCGATAATCTCTGGTTGTTTTAATGTAATAGAAGGACATAAAATCACAAGGACGTGAGCAAAGTAAATCTTTTAGCACTGACTGCTGTCAGTCAACTTGAAACTAAAGCTTGATAACAAACACAAGTAGTTCATACATCTTCCTGTCAGTTAGTCAATCCAATAAACAGCAGCAGGACATAATTGATTGTTAAAAATAACAGACAAATGCTGTTTATTTCCATGCATGCCGTTTATCCACTTTTTGTTTAAATATTGCTTCATTTGCCTTAATGAATGAACCTTCCCTAATGCAGACACAGATCTGTTGCCGGGACTAAAGCCCCAATCCTCCCATGAATGCTCCATTTGTTTGCTTTCCAGCTTCTGCACACTCATAAAACTCTGTGGGATCACTCCCTGTCACCCAATCTCTCCATCTCTTTCTTCCACTCTCGTAGCTGATTCTAATTGCCAGAGATAGTGATATCATGCCAGTGACAGCCCCTGTCCGAGGATAATTGTAACCGCAGCTCCCATTTCAAACTTCATTACATTTCAAAGCAACATTTGTCAATGACTCGGCCAGAGGGAGCACTCTAAAGCCCTCTCAGCGAGGCGAGGGGGAAAAAAGCTGTTATGAACAGAGAGAGGGAGGGAAGGGGCGATAGAGGACAGATTCTGTGTTTGGTTTGAGTTCAAGTGGAGTGATGATCAGTCCTCCACCCAATATTTTTTTTTTCTGAAGATGGAGGGATACATAAAAAGAGAGATGAAAAATCACAATGTGTCACACATCACTGGGGTAATTTCATTAAGCTGCACTCTTAGGGGGTTTAATGTGGACCCTTTGTACGGGCGTCCTAAGCTGTGCCTGACAGGATTACGTTCCTATAATGACTCTTTAATTTGCAAACTAATTCAAGTCTGTAATTGGCCTTCCATTGAAACCACTGGAGCTCTAAATTCTGAAAGTCTCTTTTCTATGACTATTGTTCAGCTGAATGTCACGCATGCCACAGAGGCTTGTGTGCTACGCGGGGCAGGGCCGAGGGAGAGGGAACAGCAGCTGAAGAGGAACGAAAAACAGAAAAATAAAATGAGGAAGAAGAAAGAAAGCATCAAAGTTAGAAAAAGAAATGAGCACCTGGACACCTCTTGAGTTAGTCACTGGTGCTCTAAACACTGGCTTATCAGGCTCACGCTCACAAAAGCTTGCACAGAGAGCTCATTTCTGATTCTTCCGCTCTGAGGTTAGAAATGAAATGACCCAGTGATGGTACACTGTGGTGCATTTAATCCTCAAACACTTCTCCAGCACGAACACCTTTGTTGGTTTATGGCTATTATTGTACCAGGCTAAAGGAAAAGTCCCTGTAGGAGACAGATTCTCCACCTGTCAGCTAAATCAAGGAGAATGGAAAATTCTCTCTTCCAACAAACATTCACACTTTTAACTTTACCAAACAAGCAACTCTGTTTTCTGCCCACTTATCTGAACTTTGGGGTAATACATCTCTGTTGTATACATCCCTTATTGTCTTGCCCATCTGTCCATTGATGTCTTACCTGGTTTTGAGCCTTCATCCACAGAACCATTATAGACCTGGTTTTTGAACTCGGGTCGGTTGTCATTCATGTCGATGACGAAGATATACAAGTCGATGGGGTTCTCAACCTGGTTGCCATTCATGTCCACAGCATGTGCTCGCAGCTGGGAGACAAACAAATGAAAAAAGATTACATCCTATCACTGCTATTGTGGTAGAAGAAAGTTGTGAACAGATTTGAAAAAAAGACTTTTGTAGTGCTTGTATTGGCTTTAGCTATACAATCTTCAACTAAATGATGATGTTCCCAGGGAAATATTGATTATTGGCTCTGTGTAAAGTCTTTGCATGCTGTGTTAACATTCTGGATATGTTTACACACCAAACCCCACAACAAATAAAAGCATGACAGGTAACAGTGTCCTGCAGGGAATAAGTTGTTCCTTGTTTCTTGAAAATCTTGATAGTTTTGAATTACTGTGTAAAGCTATTTGACATTTTAATGCTGAGATGAGGACTCACTGGGGCTGCAGGACTCCTTTCTCTTCTTGCTGTGAACAGTTCTTCATAACTTTATCATCCCTCGTGTACGTTTGGATCTATTTGTTTTGCCACAAGGTGAATTAGGATCTCTAGATATCTTTCTAAAAATATTAAACATTTAGAGCACCTAGAATCAATCAACCAATATTGTGCGGGTCCAAGACAGGGCTGACACATAGCAGCATGGGAGTAGGACACACTAGGGTGTCCTTGGTTGTGGGATGTTGGACGGAAAATCCTTGGGGCGCTTTGATCTGTCAATCTGACTGTCCACTCGATCCAACTGGGATCTTGGGAGGTTTAAAGTCAGGTCATCGTTTTCAGAGGGGCTACTTATCCTCCTGCAGGAGGCTCCGGCTGACAGGAAGTGAGGTCGACTTGGGGGATGTATAGTTGGTTTGCAACAATGTTTATATTGAAGTAGATGACATATCAACACTCAAATGAATCTCAGGATCGAATGCCCCCCCACCCCCCAGACTTACCACAATGTTAAGATAAGATTTACCTTTTCAGGGGCTTTAATGTTGTAGTTGTTTGAGATATCATATAGAATTAATTTTTCTGTCAGGTTGAAGAGCCCCAGCATTCTCTCATGACAAAACAAAGAAAGAAACATATAAAAAAAAACACCAAACAACTGCAGGCAAGAGTTTTTCTTTCTCAACATTGCCCAATTAAAACAAAATGAAGAATTAAAACAACACTTCTCTTTTCACACCCAGATAAAACCTTCATTACTAAATTAAACTGTGTAACAACTTCAAAAGGATTTCCAAAATCTTAACAACAATGTCAGATATATTGACAGAAAATTCAACATGCTCCTCTTGCAGAGAAATTGCTTTTACAATGTGCTCTTTCTCCTTACTTCTTATCTCTTTTACACTTCGTCTCCATTTTTTTTATCTCTGTCAGAACCGAACAAGAAACTTGAGTATCGGTTTGAAAAGCATAGCGTTTGTTTTAGAAATTCAACGTTGGCTCCCTGTCCGACATTCTGTCTGGTTTTGTTTGAAAGAGAGCCCTGAAATCTCTTCACTTCCCTCTGACACCACAAAAACATTCAGCCTATCTCAAATTCAACTCAGCTGCGCTCAGATCAATGAAATCACAACTAGGATTTCACACAAACTTTGGACATAACGTTTTTACCGGAATAACATTCTGCAAAATGCATACTTCCTGCTTTTCAGCTCATGAAATCTAGAAGGAAAAAAAAACAACTCAATAAAACAAATCAAACCAGACAAAATAAATGAATTATCAGGAAAATGTACATGTAAGACTTTTGTTTCTTCTCCTATAAAAAAAGGTCCAACTAACAGGCTTAAAGGGGGGGCATCTCAACATAAACATATGGATTCTTTCGTGTTTTGATTCACTTGACCTTACTTAGAATTTTTATATCCCTGAGTGCAACTTATTCAGTAACATTTCTGTATTTTTGTCAGCTTCAAGCACTCAGAATGTTTCGTTAACAAAAAAAAGAAAAAAAAAAAGATACCATTGACATCCAAACAACATAGCCTTGAAAATATTTGTTCAGTAAAGACATCATGAATCAATTTCAGAACAAGGACTCTTGATATTACGGATATGCTTCGAATTTTAGAAGAAAAAGTGACAGAACTGTAAAAAACATGAGAAAATGGATGGGAAATAAGAATCTAACATGTATAGAGGTTTGCTGTTATTGTACTCTGATAGGAAAACGCTGCCACGGGCTCTTATGCAGGAGCATAAGAGCCCGATAAATAGAATAAAAGAAATGGAAGAAAGCAGAATGAGTAGTATTCCCCTCCTCAGTGAGGTGAAAATCCTCTCTTCTACTGCCCATCCTTTCCTCTCCACCAGTTTCCTCTCTGCACCACCCACAAAATGGCGTCTTCAGGTCTCGCTGAGGTTAATTTGACTTTACTTTTTCCACCGCATTGTCTGATCTGTCCTGCACTCAATAACCACGTGCTGTCATTGCATATCTTTGTGCTGTAGCAGGCTGGGAGCCAGACCCCTTATCTTAACCCATCCTCGTCCCTCCATACCGAATGAACCCACATCCTAATTCAATAACAGCGGGAGTCAGAGATTACCGCCATGTTTAAAGAATGTAAAATGTAATTCTGTTCACATTAAAGTTATTATCTTGAAAGGCAGGGAGGGTTGTGGGGGGAATAAACTATATGAGGCAGTGCTCTGCAATTGGCGAGAGGCAGCATCCTGATATAGATAACGGCAGAATCAGAAGCTTCAAGGTTTGTTTCCTCATAAGAATGCATCTCGCTGCGTGGCCGGTTTTGAATTTCAGAGTGCTTATTCTTTTGAAATAAAAAGAACTCGAGCATAACTTTGTTCTGTCCTTGCATTAAATATGAAGTAAACTGAAGGAGGACCAGAGAGTCAAACTTTGTGCACAGCAACTTCCTAGATAACGGTGGACGATAAAGAAGACCATCTTCACTTTAAAGATTTTTGGAGCATACTGCTTAACTGCCTTTATGAAGCTTTACCAGCATCTAGTTTAAAATGCCCCGAATGAGCTGCAACACCTTTCTCCATTTTCTTTCTCTTTACTTTATTTTGTATTCTGAACTCACACTTTCAACCACAACGAAAAGGGAACGATAAGCATGAATTCCCTCTTCTAAACAAATGGCCTCATCGATTGCAGTTTCTCTTGGATGTAAATTTGCTCACCTCCCACTGAAAGGTTAGACCTGCCAGTTTACCTGGACTATAACTCTGATGAAAGTGGCCATGAAAATAAAAAAAATACAGTAGAGGCAAATACAGAAACACAAAAGATCAATGGCTGCATGCTGAATAAAGTTGGTTAAATCAAGGAGATGATTTACTTCTTACCAACGTGGAGGAGGTTATGTGATTAATTCAGTTTGTGTAGTTCTTCTGTGAGGATTGCTATGAAAGTTATGATACACAAAAACATATCCCAAGATGGGTCAAGGTCCAAATTGATTAACTTAAATCCCGCTCTGGATTTGGCTCCATGTTTTTTATTAACAATTGCAGTGCAGTCTTGTGTTGGGAGGTAGGCAACAGGTAATCTGGCTTTATTTGAAGGAAAACCACTGCCTTTAAGTTTTCTGAATGCAGAGTTTCATTATTTGAAATCGTGACCTGGCACTCAGACTTTTTGTTAGTGATCCAATTGTTTGGAGTTCTTATCATAAAAAAAACCTAAACAAACAATCCCTGAAATCTGAGTTTATGATCCTTGAGATGGAAGAGACTTTCATGTCCAGTGCAGCTGATATGAAAATATTCAGTCATATTTATCTCCGCTCATATTTGACTGCATGCATGATGACTACAAAAAGTTATTTTCAGTTGAGCTTTGATATACACTCAAGTTTGGAAAAGCTCATTTAATATTTAGCAACACTTTCATTTAATACTGAAAAAGTGGTAGAGTTATAAAAAATAAAGTCTATTCTGACTTGACGGAAGTCATGGCACAAAATGCTTTGGAAGCAACTGCAAGTGAAATATAACAGAGTTCAAACAGATTTGGTATATTTTACTTAAAAGTTCACAATTACAACTTTATTTCAAGTATTTTCTTGAAATAAATACATTTAAATTTGTTTTTTTTTTTACTTTGTTTAGGTTATCCCCCAAGAGAATATTATTTTCAGACTAATATCCTACTTAAGATTTTTCTGAAAGGCAGAAATTTTTGTTCAGTAAATGATCCTGGGAAACAAAAAAGCAAAGAAAGATAAGAAAACTTTAACGGTTAGTTTTGCTGTCTAGTTATTTTCATAAATTCATTACCAATGTCTAATCAAGAACTTGCAATGCAGATGTAATGCTAAAAATGCATACTCTCTGTCTGATAGCTGCTTCTGGCTAGGAAGGATGTAGGAGATTCTTATGTTCTGGCTCAGTTACCATGGTGACTGAGCCAGAGTTCAGGTTACCCATCTTATCTGAACAGAACACCAGAATTTTTTCTTCATTGTTAAAGAAAAAAGACCTTTCACCAAGCCCACTTTTTGGGAAATTTCCTAAATTTAAGTTATCAGATGAAAATACTAACAGCTCCACACCTTTCCCCAATTTTTAAAAAACTCCAAAACAAAACAAAAATTGTTTTCATTCAAATTAAGTGTTAAATCTGAATCAGTCAGTGTGAAAATGTAATGGTAGAAAGTACCAGTGAAAAGTGAAGTAGAAAAAAGTGAATGGAAGTATTACAAATGTATTTCTACTCAGAGATAACACTGATTGGCTAGAATGATAAAAACCAGCCAGTGTACTGTATGTGTTGTTGGTGGCCATTAGACTGACCACCAGATTTAAATTGTGTTGGGTCATGGACACTGAACCACAGCATACAGTGAGTGCTTAATCGGATTGTGATCTGGGAAGTTTGGAGATGGAGTCGACACTTGGAACTCTTTATTGTGTTCCTTGAACCATCCCTGACTATTTTGTTGTGGGCAGTGCATGTCAAAAAAATAACATCCAGTTTCCAAGATCCAGGGCCTTCCAGTATAACATTATATTGTTACAAAATGATCACTATACTTGTCACTGGTAACGGTGATCGGTGTGTACCCATGGTTATTTATGTGCCTACTTCTTGCTACTGGAGTAAGCCATTTTTTCTTTCTACCCTGTGTTTTTCCATCATATGCAACTACTTCTAATTCAGCAGTTGATAATGTGATGGACTGTGAGTTTAATGATTAATTACCCCATTCTCTTAACCCACATCAATGATTTTCATGCAGTGCAGCTGCATCTACAAGAGTAAAGATGTGAACGGGGCATTTTATCATTTGTACCTCCTGATAAGTACTCACATGATAAGAGGAGCGATGTTCGCGATCCAGAGGTTTGGTGACAAACATCTTTCCAAGCACAGGGTCAATATTAAACACCTCATTGGGTGGTTGATCCGCTCCTACGCCAGTGATGCTGTATCGGATTGAGATGTCTTGGTCCTGGTCTGAACGAATCTGCATCACAAACAAAGAGGAATACTCAATCAAACGGGTGAAGGAAATCTCACAATGCATCTCAGCAGGCTATGCAACTTTATCTCTGATTGTTTCTTTTCTTTATCTCTGTTTTTCTGTTTTGTCAGCGAAGCTAAAGTAAGAGCAATATTTTCACAGCTTACCAATGGCTTTTTTCTGCAATATAAACTTTTATTCAAGTTGGAGTTTGTGATATACAGCACTGGAGCTTTGTAACTTTGTTCAGTGAAACCTTATTTTATTCACGAGAAAACATATCTACAGACATATATGCGCACACATTGTTGAATTTTTTCAAAACTCTTGAGGACATTAGACACATAGCCGTTCCTCAGCCATAAACATATCTTGGCTAAACCTAATCCTCCCCCAGCCTTACACCCAGTGTTTACCTTAAAATATATGATTTACTTCACGGGAGCACTGTTTGTGCTCCCCATAAATGTAGATATGTGTACATATCTCCATCCCAACAACATGAGTAACACAAATATGCACACACACTTATCACAATTTGGCATTTCTGGCCTCTACATACTCAAATATTCCATTAGTGCTGCTGCAGGGAGCAGCATGCATTCTGTATGACAGAACTTGGACTGCTTTAAAAAGAAAAAACTGAATTCAACACTGTGGGGTGAGAGAAATTAAATCAACGCACATTTACTGCTCACCCTGACAGGTAGAATAGTTGAGTATAAGATGTTAGAGAGACATACTGGAACTGCTGACATGCCATGAACAAAAATGTCAATCACAATTTAAGAAAATGACCCCATGTGCTAGAAACTTACTTAATTAGAACACGAAACATACTAAAAGTTGAGTAAATGGTGCAGACAAGAAGAGAATAATATAATAACTGTGACATATGCGAAGCAGAATGTTCTTTTGAAGAATAGGTCTCCGTTTTTGGTCCACCTTTCCTCGTCATGCAGGAAACTAATAGGAGCATTAAGTGCACTGTGATGCCCTGTGATTTGGACTCAAGTGCTGTGTAATTGGGAATCATTTGCCTGAGTTATTAAGTTTAGTGCCAAAATAGAGTAAAAACCTCCTAGCATTCCATTTCTGTCCATTAACTACATGACAACCCATGAAATCAGCTGGTGGATCAAAATGACTCAATCATACACTTACTCTAGTATGCAGGCACTTACTTTACAGACACACACACATACACACATAGACACAGAGGAACAGGCTGTTTTTTTCTTCTTCTAATCAATGAGCTGAGTGCTACAGAGGAGTTAGACTGTCCAAAGTTGTCTCCATCTTTCACCACTCGAAACCAATTTAGCCACACTTTTGACACGCCAGGAATTCTGCCCTGCTGAGAAAATAGCTGAAGGAACTAACAAGGACGAGGGAAGGACATACGGCATTAGGCAGGTGTCATGTGGGCTCTTCTAACCGATGGGGTAAAAGCTTGTCACTATTACTGAAGGGGTTGGTATCTTCCTTCCAACCCTCTCCTTCAGCTCAACTCTCTGTTACAGTGGTTGCATTGAGGTGTGTCTTTTTAATCAAACAAATGAGATCAGTTTTACACAACTTCTCTTCACAAAGAGGGGTTGTCACGGCTTCTGCTAAATCTGTTTGTGCATACCTGAATGTGTGCATTTTCCTTATAATAGGGGGACCAGAATGTCATCATGCTTTGCACATATCTTAGTAAATTACTGCTGACAGCTATGATTATTAATGAGCTGCAAGCATCGAGTGCTATTTCTTGAAAGTTACTCTGGTCGTTAAACTGGCAAACTAACAAATATTCAGCTAGCGGCTTTGTTGAACTCTCAGTTCTGACGTTACACTGCAGCACAGCGACACCTATACCTTTTACAGCACTTCAATGCAAGTAGCGATTACTTAGCCAACTGTGTCTCTTTCTCTTCCCTCTTTTTCCCTCATTTCCACTCTTGTTTCTCTACTCATCTCTTCCCTCCACTGTGCTCTCTGATCACTCCTTCTCTTCCCTTTAGGTCTCTGTGGGGACAGAAGCCATGCATGAAAAATGAAATAACTTCAATCCTTTGGCCTTGGCAGTGGCATATAAATCCTCACCAGTTAGGAAGTGATAGCTCTCCATAATTCCATTTGGGTTTTCCCCGCCCCCCTTATTTTCCACCCATTTCCAAGTTGTCCTGCTAGGGGTGGAGGGGATGTGGGAGATTCAGCTGCATGTTCCCACAGTCATTCCAGCAAATTAGCTCTCCCTCCCACAATGTCCACATGCACATCTCTCGGACTGCTGAATGCCACCAGAATCTTTATCCCGATGCGTTTCTGATTCTGCAAGGATGCATGAGTGTACTAATGAACACACAATCATGCATAATTGCTCTCTCCAGTGCGCAAAGATCTTGTTTGTCGAAACTAAGTAATCATTTGAAAATGTTTAGACTAGAAAATTATTTTGCCTTAAAGTCTTCCACTAAACTTGCTTGGACAGTTCAGAGTAACAAGCCAAGATATGACAAAGTACTACTGCCTTGATGATTAATAATGAATGTAATAAATCTCATGTGTATAGCATTAATTGATCCAGTAATGGATGTGGATAAAAATGAACTAGCGAGCTCTTGTTGCATGTTATCAGTCCCCTTCTTGAATCACAGAATATTGTGACAGGCAGGATGTCACTTCAATAACAGGCAACTCCCATTCTGCCATTTTCACTTCAGAAAAGGAGAGAACTGGTTGAAAAAAGTCCAGGATGAGATAAACACAAAGAGCTTCTCATAACTACATAAGTGCTTTGTATTTTCTTTAATGAAAAGATGCAAAGTCGTTCTCTCTTGCTCGCCTTATAGCACTATCTTGTACCTCACAGGAGCATACACACACTCATTGTGTCTATTAAAGAAAGTAAATTACAAAGGAATTAATTTTCTAGTGTGGCAACAATAATAATCAGAAGCAGTTTTTTTCTTTGTCTTTATCTCACGCTCCTCTGATTTTGCCTTTATTGTCTTGACAGTTTGTATTCACAAAAGTCTACAGGAAAGAGAGAGTGAGAGAGAGAGAGAAAGAGAGAGAAAGAGAGAGAGAGATTGGACACAGAGCACTCATCTAAGAGAGACTGAGAGTCATGACTGTATCATCAGGCGTCAGAAACCAGACGCTGTCTAAATGACCCATTTGTCGACGGATCAAAGCTATTTCCTTCATTACTGACAACTTGTCTGGATCTTAAGGAGATCTTATCAGTGAGCTTAGCTCTTCTCTGCCAGGCAAATCTAAATCAAATGAGAAATTATCATGCCGGGTCTTCGGGGAAAACAGACACAAGGAGATGAAGAGAGGAAGATGAATAACACAGAAGTGCTATCACTGCAGCCACTGAGGTGCACAGGAATTAATTGTTACTTGAGATTATTGTAAACTAACACTTTACTATCCAAATATTTCCTCTGTTGTCAGTGCAGGCATTCAATATCACATCTTAGGATAATAACAGTACAATACAAATAACGGCAAACTGAAATGAAAGCTTAGATGATCTATGCGTTGTGCAAAGATATAAGCATATGCACTGGTTGTGCAAAACAGAAAGAGTGGTGTATGGATAGATATTGCAAATAAAGCAATGTAGGTCAATGTGCAAGTTCTCTGATATTTGACACCCCCCCATAAACATGCATTATGTGCACAATCATAATGTGGAGAGCATTCTGACCTCGAAATGATCTCTGCACATTTTTCTACTCCAAACCACATGGCCTTGAATGTTTACAGCATATGTTCTCATTCAGGTGGTGTGCTATGAATGAAGATGGGGCCTAAGTGATTGATATCTACTACTAAGTTGTGCATTATTCTCTGGTATTTGTATTAACTCAGAAAACAGGTCAGGAAAGAGATTTCCATGACAATGAAAAGTCAAAAGTTGATAAGTGTATTTCAGATAAATGCAACACTTTAGAAAGAGTTGATCTTTAACAATCACACTTCTGGTGCAAATGGTCAGCTGGGTTGTACCAGACATGCAAGTTTACCAGAAACTCAATATTGTCCAGTGCAACCATGTTTCAGAACTGTAGCCTAACTGGAGGGTCCAGAGGAACACGGTGTCAAGTCTTAAAAACATGGTCGATAAAAGAAGGCTGATACCCGATCTAACATGCTCAGCTAAATAAGAGACACTAGCAGAAGTGTTAAGAGTGGGCCATGAAACACCTAAAAGCAGATGGATGGGCCTGTGGCTGGATCCCTAATGGACACAGAGTACTAACAGCAAGGTGAAGGAGGTGCTGCTGTGGGCTGCTATTATTAACGATGAATGTGCTGGATATTGTCAGGCTATATGGAGTGAGAGTGAGAAACTTTTAAATCTGTGGTTATTTTTCTGGAAAATACTTTTCTCATATGTACTGAAGAGACGAAAAGTTATAAAGAAGTCTGTAGCATTTAGTAACATTGAATAAATATTTGTAAGATAAAACTTCACGACAGCAAAGGTAAGAAAAATGACTCTTTCTCGCCTTACTTAAATCCTACTGAGGACCTGTGGGCCACCTCTGAATTGTCATATTTAGAAAGAGGAAAGACGATAAACCTGTCTAAAGAGAATTTAGGAAGCCGTGGCTGCTCCTTCAGCGAAAGGGGATCAAAGACGAATCATGAAACCGACGGACTGCATACATGAAGAGTTAATGGTGGCTGTTAAAGGGAAGACGAGCTATACTTTTGATTTAGTTGCCAATTAATTTTGCACAATGAAGTTGCCTAATGAGGGTCGAAATGTATACATCCCCTTGTAAAATCAAATCTTTGTTAAAGATTCAGGTTTGAGGTTCAACAATAACCAAAAGGAGATAAAAAACACTCAAAACTCCTATAAATACAGGATAGCTGGTAAAAAACAAAAAACCTGAAAGAAAATTAGAGCTCAATCATTGTCCTAACAGAGTAAAAAGAAAAGTAGATATTTTGATCATCTCTTTTAAATGAACTGAAAGGATGGAAGAGACTAGATTTATAGCAAAAGCTGTTTTTATAAACAATTTAACACAGTTTTTGATTCTGTTTAGATAATCTTGTTTACTTTAACATAGTTTTTTTTACCTACTGGTTAAACTCTACCTTTAAAGAATAGAGACGTGTTTTGGTCCTTTTGTGTTCTTACCACACCAAAAAATTATCCTACATCACCAAGATCTGCAATCAGCAACCTCATTTTCAAGACAGTTTTTTTTCCAAGAGTACTTTTGTTTTATTTTTTTTTTCACTTAGTGTGTTAGCATTATTGCTTTTAACAGATGGTGTTTTGGGATGGTGGGAGAGCTCTAATGTGCATGTCCTTGTTGATTTACAATGTTTTCTACCAGTAGATGTTTCATGATCTTCATTATTATTCATAACTCTGATGACTAAATCTTTGCTGATTTCCATCTTTTGTGTCTGGGGATACTCTTTAAAAAATGATTTTGCATCTTGAGTAGTTTAATCCTCTAATTATTATTATTATTTATTTCATTTTTTTAAAGGGATATTATGTCATTCTACAGCATTATGTTGTCCCCAAATTTGAGCTGTTGTGAGAAAAAATACAAATTAAATAAAAATTGAGCTGCTTGTGTTGGATTAATCTTCAGATAGTTGGACACAGGGATATTAGTTTAATGTTTGGGGAGGCTGAACTCATAAAGCTCCACACATTTTTGTTGAATGTTAGCTTTCAAAATCTGGTTATATGTCAACTTATCACATTTTACTGTGATAGTAAAAGTTTTTTTAGGCATCTTATCTTATTTTTACCTGGATTTTCCTGTTTTGTGTTATACTTCTATGTTTATAAGAATACTACCATTGCCCCTTGTTTACCGAAATACTTGAGCTTTTCCTCAACCCACAGCAGCAGATTAAGAGAGAAGTCACTAAAAACATGGAGAAGCTCAGGGTAAGTATACACAATTCAAAATTAAATTTGCAATGTTTTCAGACACTGATGAAGCCAGCACACTTAATAAGTTTGCAGATGACAGAAAGATCATGATAAAATGCATTTTTGATGAAAAGCAGCTTTAAATTAGCCCCAGAGCCTGTACTATAAAACATATAAATTAAACAAAAAAATATATTTTTTTGTGGCTGTTGTCAATAATCCCCCCCCCCCCTTTATCTTGCTGTTTTGCTGCAGACCTTAAGGAGTTTCTCATTAAACATGCTGTTGTTTCCTCACTATAGAGGGTGTGAAGAATTGTCCATCATGTTCAGAAACAGCACTCTTCACTGAACAATCAGCTCCAGGGACTCAAGAGTTGTCCCCAAGCACAAGGCCAACCCTCTTGACCAGTTTGTTCAGTTTATTTAAGTCTCTGCCTATGATGCTGCCCCAACAGATGGCTGCAAAACAGATTGCTCTTTCTGCAACAGACTAGAAGTTATGCAACATCTTGAGGCAGACATTGAAGGATCTAAGATTCATCAAGAAGTAGAGTCTGCTCTCTCCTTTCTTAGATAGCCTCTGGTGTTGCATTTCCAGCCTAACTTGTTGTCCAGCTTAAATCCCATATATCTGTAGTCCTCAACCACTTCTATCTCTTCTCCCAAGGTGGAAATAGTAATTTGCTATTCTTTTTCTCCAGAAATGCAGTCATCTCTTGCATTTTTGCAGATGGCAGGACTCAGAGTTGTTCTGTTAGACTTGGCTAACCCTAACAACAGAAATTTTGCTAATCACTGGTTATTCCTGTTAGTCAGCCTTGGTTTTCTGTTTCTGAATATGTGTGTGTTTATGAAAAATAGTTGGCACTGGCCTAAGATGACCATTCAAAATCATACATGCTGAAAAGCAACACAGCTGCTGAAAACAAGCAGGAAAGGAATGCTTACTAAGTGAAAGTATAAGGAAGGGCACAAATAGATCTGATGATTTACAGTTGTACATTGCATTGTATTAATGTGCTGCAGGGGTTGCTACTATCAATTAATGAAAATTATAAATGATATATCAAATCATAACAATTTTTTAAATAAAGTATAAGCAAAAGTACACAAGCATTCATAACTGCTGACATATCTCGCACAAAGATGCTTCCCAGTGAAAAGTCAAACACTATAATCAGTGTTAGACTCTAATCAGAGTTGTAGAAATGTCTAAGAGTTCCACTGTCTAAGGGCCAATTTTTTTTAATTTTCTATTTAAAAAACAATGAAATGAAAACCCCGAGTTAACCCAGAAGTTATCTCAGTAAGCAATTATCTAACTCTGATGCTGTAATACAAATCCAAAAGTAGACATTTTTACCAAAGCCAAAAAGCAACCAGAGATTTTTCACTGAAGAAATCATCAAGTTTTCTGTTCACACCTTTTAGAAATAATTCTGTATTATAAGCATGAATTAAATATAAATTATATCAGGATTTCCACTTCAGAGCAGATTCCACGGTCAGATCTACCTTTCAAAAAGCCACAAAGTCTGGACTAGGAAGAATAAGGAGGAACGGATGGAGCAGGTAAATGATGTGCATGGATTTTTGTGAAACAACAGATTGTGGCCGACATATGTTCTGTCAATATGCATGACAACACTTTAAAATATGAAATGACCGTGGTCGTAGCAAAAATAATCTGTAGACTGTACCATCACTTGGTTCTGGTTAGAAATCCTAATGATTGATCATGTTTAGGACTAAAATAATTTTTTTTTACAATGGAACTGTCATCTACATGGATGCTATATTTAACCCTCACAACCACTAAAGGCAGCAGATTATTTCAAGATAGCTATAGCTATTACTTTCCTGAATGAATATATGCTTCATTGGCACATTTTGAGGAGGACAATCCCAGAAAAAAATTGCTTTTGCACCTTCTTTGAGAAGTTGTTGATACTGTGCCGTCCTCCCTCTGAATGTTAGGGATTCTGCCGATTTTTTTCTCCTCTTGTGCTTCCTTGTTTCCCTATCCCTCTGCGTATTTGTCCCCTCTCAACTTCCTGTGTGAATAGTGTTTGAGTTTTGCTTGTTGTGTGTTTGTGCAATTTGTACTCATTCCAGGTCTCTGTGGTGGAGAGAAGGTCATGTGGATCAGGCCCCATCTGTTTGGCAAAAGGATGGGTTCGCTTTGGATCAGCTAGCTTCCAAGTAGATGAAATACCCGGATTTGTTGAGCTCCATGCCCAGTGAATCCCACAGAGAGTTGCTCATTCATGTTTTCTGTTAGTTAAAGTCTCTTTGGCCTTTCTCTTGGATAATGGAGGCATATACATTCTGTACTGTACATGTGGCATCTTCACACTGATGTTGTTTACAAAATATGGATGACAAGTCCATTGTTTAAATATTTATCCTCCAACTTGCATTACATAAAAAAAAATAAAAAATCTTTGCTGGGTTTTGATAACTTGCTGTGTTGTAATTTTAATGTATGAGTCCCCAGTCTCAACTCAGTTGCACACTGTTAAAAGTTAGATTCAGCGACCTGTAGTAGTGTGAGTTTATCTTCAGCTAATGTTAAATGCATTGTGCACGGAATAGATTTTATTTTTCTTACAGAAAACCACTGAATGACAAAGTAGAACCAATCAAATTTTTAACATGTTTTTTTTTTCTTTCAACTTTAGCTTGTGAAATAAAACCAGCAGACTGGAGCTGCATTACACCCACCAGAAAGGAGAAAGTACTGAACAATGTTACAGAACACACACACAATACACTGCAAATGACAAACATCTCTTCACTACTAATTTTTTAAAACTTCACAGTAGGGTTACAACTTTCCTAATTAGTGTTCATTCCCAATAAAAAAAAACATTCATTAAAGAAACAAACAGAACTCAAGAACAAGATCCAGAATGCCAGTGTATCACACATTCTTGTTATATAAATATAAGAAATTATTCTGTCTGTAATCTCACTTTCCTGATTGAAAATGTAAAACTGCTGAGCCTGTACATTCTGCAGTCCATCTTAAAAGTCCATTGCTTGTTTTACCTCATGCTGGAAGTACAGCCTGCTTTACATATGGTAAAGCCTCTTAAGGAAAACTTGTAATTTGTAATATTGGGCCATTTTTTTGATGGATGAGGTGAATGTGTCACATCAAGGAAGACAATGTAATTAATTTCACATCCACTCAGTTATTTTTACAAGCAGTTAATCTCTGACTAAAAAGAAGTCACTAAACAACTAACTCCTGTCTGACTTAGACAGTAAACATTATTCAGCAGATATTGCATTTTTTTAAAACAACATCCAAACAACTAGTTGATCATTCGAGATCTTTTATCTTTGTTATAGTTTAATTAAAATGTATTTTTTTCCTGTTCAAAATGTCTGTCAAGAAAGTTCCTTTAATTGTGGTGCTTATAGGTAAGACAGCTTTCTTATCCTAAGCAACACATTGCATGTATACATACAACAATTACAAAACATGGAAAAACATTTTGTTCTGCTCTTTTCCATATTTGAAAATGCAGAGTGAATTAAACATAATCTGCAGGTTAGAAAATAAAGGAAACTTTAATTACATGCAAACCATAACAATCTTATGGGGGTGGGCGGTAAAAAACCTGTGTTCTTAAATAGATGTCATCATTGTGTGTGTCTGTATTATGTGGAAAGATGTGTGCACAGTATATGTAAATGAATAAGGAATGGGGGGGGGGGCTCTCCTTTTATCCACACCAATGGATCAGTGTGTATGTATTGTTTCCTGCATGAATTATCAATCTGACTATCTTGTCCTCACGATGACAGCAGCAGCAGGTTAAGGGCCAAGGTGGGAATTATAAAAACCTGAGGTTATGTTTTGACAGAGATGAGAAGAATTACACTGTGAGTTAAGAGAACATAACTTCAAAGGGCTATCGGTGAAAAGCATTACAGACTGTATTATTTGGGCTGAGACTGCTACCATGGAACTCAGAAATCCCGAAGAGACTCTGAGGGATGGCCTACTGATTGCAATGATTCTGAAAGGTTTGCCTGAATTGTTCAAACCATTTGTACTTCACATAAAGCAAGGCGATGATGATAAGCTGACCTTTGGTGGGTTCAAAACAAAGTTGAGAAGCAGTAAAAAAAGAGAAATATTCCATGCCAATGCAAGTGATGATAATGTGATGAAGGTGCTTCACAACAAAAGGAGACAACAGAGATATTGCGCTTCAACTGCAGCCAACCAGGGCACAATTTTAATGAAACTTTCCAACTGAAGGAACATTTCCAAGAGCTGGCTGATGGAACAAGGGCCAGCACTGTCACACTGAAGAGAGGCGATGCAGAGGTCTACCTGCTGAGTACAGAAGGACACAAAGTGAAGAAGTGGATGACGCAAGAGCTGTATATCCTGACGTATCCGCAGGGCAAAAGTAGTGCTTGAGTTAGTGCATACAGATTAAGTTGGTCCTATAGAGTCAAATGCTAAAAATGGATTTAAGTACATGCTAGCATTTACTGATGATTACTCATGTGTGATATTTGTCTACTTTCTGAAGGGAAGAAATGGCACAGTTAAAGTTCATTGCAGATGCAGTCTATTATGGGAAGTTGAAATGTGTCAGATCAGACAATGGTATTGAGATAATGTACAACAGTCACAGTTAAGAATGCCATCACACATGACACATCGGCACCTTACTCACACAATCAGAATAAAACACCTGAAAGAAACTCTGTCTGAAATGTAAAGCGTATGTTTATAGAGAGTCAACTACCTAAGGAACTATGGACATATGCTGGGATGACTGCTGCAATGATTTGGAAGAAGTGTTTTTTAAAAAAGTGTTTAGACCTGATCTTTCAAAGATGAGAGTTTGGAGGTTGTCATGCATACAGACAGGACAAGAAAAAGGTGTGATAAGGAGATCTTTCTTGGTTATGACAATAACAGCCCATCATACCTTGTCTACTCACCAGATACTGGGAAGGTCCTGAAACACAAGCTAGTCAAATTTGTCACTAAGAAAGTAGTTGAATGTCAAACTCGGACATAGCCAAAGGTGAGTGATAATGACTGTCAGGAAGAGGTGTGCCTCCATCAGGTCAAAATCCAAAGCTGCAGATCACATTCCAAAAGTGACACAAAGGGCTAAATCTGAACCCAACACACAGAAAACACAAGAAGAGTAAAGTAAGGATGTATATTCCTCTAAAAGAAAGACAAACTGTCCTTCATAATCAAAAGACTATGAGTGTTAGGATGAAAGTGATGACTATGTGTCAACCAATGCTGACTACTGCGATTGGCTGATGTGTAACACACCACAAACAAAGAGGCCATGACTTTTCAGAGAGTCAGAAAAATGGGCAAATGTTATGAAGGAAGAAATTGAATCTTTAAAGAAAAATGATTCATTTACACTTAGCACACTGCCAGAAGGCAAAAATGCAGTGGGAGGTAAGTGGGTTTTCACTGTTAAGGACAATGCAGATGGGACTGAGACATACGAGGCAAAAGGCATAATGTGAGGAAAGGCTATAGCCAAGTTGCTGGAATAGACTATAATGAGACATTTTCACCAACTGCAAGTATGATATCTGTATGGAGTCTAATGCAAATGGAAGCACATTGTGATTTAAACCTACACTAGATGGATGCTAAAATAGCCTATTTACATGCTTCTATTTTTGTTATGTGTATATTGAGCAACCTAAAGGACACAAAGTGAAGTCAGACAAATGAAAAAAAAAAATCTACAAAGTGAACAAGTCAATGTATGATTCAAAGCAGGTATGATGCAACTGGAACAAAATGTTTCATGATCATTTTTAGTGAAAACGGTTTTGTCAAAAATCCAAGCATGCTGAAAATGAGAGGACAATTCTGACTATTTGGGTGTTGATGACCTCAGTATTGGAGCATGTGCATTCAGTTCACTAAATAGTGCGAAAGAAATGCTGAAAGCTAAGTTAAAGACGAAAGACCAGGGAAGACTGACATTTCTTAGGCATTGATTTAACAAAAACCTAAGGTAAAATCCAGAAGGACCATGAGAGGTACACAGCAAAGATCCTTGAGATATTTGGTATGTCTAATTGTAACTTCATGGTGAACATGTAAATCTTAAACCATATTGTGAGCTTATGGGCAGTCATGAAATGGCACATACAAGACCTGAAATTAGTTGGACTATAATTATATCGCAATATTTGTATAACTCAAGTGAAACTGTCAGGCACATATTTGAAAGGACTTGACAAGAAAAGAGAGGGTAACTTATAGCATTAAATGATGCACAACCAGTTATTGCTTTAGCTAACAAAAATAGGCCTGATTGTTTATGGAAATCTAAGAAAGAGTCAATAGTAGCTTTAAATGCATCTGAAACTTAATATATAACACTGGGAGCAACTACAAAGGAGAGTTTGTATCCCCTACAGTTGCTAAATGAAATGAACAAGGAATATCTGTGTGTACAGCAAAATACTTTATTTATCCACAGATGGAAATTGTAAAGATGAGAAAAACTATAGAAAATTGCTCAACAGCAGACATGGTTGCCGCACAGCGGCATCCTAAGGGTGAGAAACCACACTTCACAACCAGGTTAGATCCTGATGTCTCCCTGACCCACTTTCTCATCTACCTGCTTTACAAAAAAGGACGCTAGAGTCCAAACAATTTTTGAAATATACGTGTGTATGGAGCGCACACATTATAAACACAACATCTTACACACGTTTTACAATTTACCTTCTGAGATCGTATTTTTTTAATGTCATTATTGATGATGTCACTACTAATCGATTTTGAAAGGCCTGACTATTCGACTTCAAAAATCACCTAGAATGCCCATCCCCACTATATATCAATAAGGAGGATATTTTCTCTTATGTCTACTCTCATTTTCTGGTGTTTGGGCTGATCATTTTATAGTGCTTTGTCACTTCTGTTTTCCCACACTGTCAAACTCATCTCATTCCTTATTCTGTTTTCACAACACTGGTCCAATGTTCTTCATTGTTTGCTACATTTGTAGCCAATCAGTCAGATATGTCCTTCCAGGCTGACTTTCCTTTAAGACGCCTCCTCCCCATCTCAAACCTCTTCTTGATACCAGAGGAGCTTTATGAGAAGTATTTGCTACCTCTTATCTTTGCTCATCCCCTATCAGTCTCTGGGAGAGAAGGAAGTGTTCCTTTCCAATTCCCTTCCTTTATTCCTTTCACTGCCCTGATGAGATGATGCATCAGAGTCTGATCACTACTAAGATAAATGAAAAAACTGAAAAAAAAGTTTCAAACTGCATCAATAAATTTAGTTACACAATTTCAATCAGTTTCTTCTTATTGATTTGAAGCTATAACCACAAAAATGATGTATGTCTCGGTAGCACAGACCCATGTGGAGACTGGTTTAGATTATAAGGTTTTCAGTTTATTCTTTCATTTATTTTTTCAGGTAATATTGTATTATTGTTTGCAGGCACAACATCTCAGCTTAAAGCCCTTCTGTCTGAGTCATTTCAGTCAAAGCCGATTCAAATAGTCATATTTTGCTAAACAAAAGCCAAGGCCACATTTCATGAATTAGTTTCTGACTTTCACTCTCCACTGGGTACAGTTTCAAATCATGTACTAGGTAGACCACACTGACCACAGTTACTTGTCTATAAAAGCAATTTGACATCTCACAATGAAGACCATGGCGATTTATAATAAAATATACATTTTAAATACATTATGAAGAAGATTCCTTTCAGCTTTGTGTTTTATATCTTGCACAGAGCTTCAAATGACTAATGTTTTCAATGAAAAATTATTGTTACCAGTTTTTCAGCATTACTATATCTTATGCATCATCCTTTCTGATTTGCAGGATGAAATTATCAAACAAAGTCAAAAAAGGTTAAATTCATCACATGAGAGTGTAGCTACTTTGATTTGGAACATCAAGAAAGTCGTCAGAATAAAAAGAATCCCGTTCTGGCAAAAGCACACTGCATAACATCACACAGACACAAAGGCCCCCTTTGTGTGGATGTGTCATTTAGGTGTTCTGCAGTGTGCTTTTGTTTCAACAAATAGCACTGGTTCAGTGAGCTGCAAGACAGTAGAAACAGTCTTTCACTTAAAGGCAGAAAAGTCACAGAATACCCTTTCGAAGCTTAAAACTGGGCTCCAAAGTTCAACACACAGGGATAACTACTCCAAACACAAATGCTGACAAGAACAAACAAGGATACAGTTCTTCAACAGGAGAGTAAAGCTTTACAGTCCCACAAAAAACACGGGAATTGGTCAATAAATCACATAATTTGACTGGTTATATATGACAAGACAGAACCTCTAAAAGTGGGCTTTTTAGTTGACATAGCATTAAAGCACTCCATCTGTCAAAGGGACACACAACCTGTCTGATTAGTGTGAGCAAGGATTATGTCTGTATTAAAAGCTTTCTGTGGTCTTTTTAAGAATATTTTTCTTCACACTTTTATTATGCTTAATGTTTCTGTACAAAGGCAGGCACAATTCCTGTTGAGTACATTTTTATGAAGTCTGTCAAAAGTTTTAGCACAAATTATTTGCATAGTCGTGTCTCAGTCTTTCAGTTGGTGACACCCTGACCTTTCTTTCTTCCAGGGAAACCATCAGGTAAAAGTTTTATTTCATCAAGTTTAATCCTGTAACACTGGGTGTATTCATATATATATATATGGCTCATACATTTTTTTTTACCAATCCAGACTGGCTTTTTCATTCATTTCATTAGTTAACTTTTATGATCTCAGATGTGTTGACATCATCATCATCATCATCATCATCATCATCATCATCATTATCATCATCAGATGTTACAGCATACAGCAGCACACTATTATAGGAATGTTAAATGTTTATGGTAAATGAGATCAGTGATTGTGTCTGTCATTGAGCTCACATTTATCATTGACATTAACACTTGATCCCATTAAGCAATTTAGTTGTGTCCAGATCATGAAGATTAAATGGCTATCTTTACTTCTGGCTCTGAAATGTCAACCAGATCACTTTCTATTCTTCGGAATGGCACCTTACATTTTATACGCCTCACACTGCTAGCGCTTCGATTATGTGTTTGACTTCACAAGATCAATTCTAAAATGAATGACGATGAAGACTGAGGTGCCAAGAAAGTTGTTTTTTAACTTTACTGCCACCCGACTCTTCACAATGCGCAGACAGGTTTATGTCATGCAATTTTTTTCCAAATTTATGGGGGGAGCAGAGGACAGAGGGCCAAAAAGATGCCATGTTAGATTTATCCTGCATGGAGGGGCTATTACAGTGTGTGAAAGAATGAAATGGAGAGGCAGTGTGCTCTGTGCGCTTTTGTGTCATTTAAATGATAGCTTGACGCAGGTGAGATTATTAAAAGACTTTCTTCCACATTAGGGAAAATAACATGGAGTAATAGAAGGTAAGCAGTGAATGACTTTTCCAATTATTGCACTGTGAAAGGAGTCTGGTCTTTAATAGTGTAGGCTTATGGCAAATTAAAGGTGCTATTCTCCCCAGAGGTAACAATGGAATGACTCCTCTCTTCCAGGGTGGGAGAATGAAAATAAGACAGGCATTGTAGAGGCAGACAAAGAGGCAGATGCACCCCTTAGCTTTGGCTTAGCAGGGTTAGAGTGTGAGGGCTGTCATCTCACTATTACCGATCTCTCCCCTCTCTCTCTCTCTGTCACCCTATTTCATTAGGAGATTGATTAAATTGTGAAATTGGGAGTGTGATGGATGCATGAATAACTTCTCCAGTCGCTCCCCTAGGCTTTGACAAGGACAATATCAAGGACCCCCTGTTACTCCCTTTTCCTCCCTCGTCCCTTTATCCCCGGGAAACTCAATCTGGGTAATTAGAGTAAAGAGTGTCAGAGACTTGTAGGAGAGGGAAAAGAACAGGGAGAGAGGCTCACAGTGGCACAAAATTTGCTGCAGCTGCACTTTTTTTCACAGCCATTACTGCTCCCCACTACCACCACCACCACCACCACCATCATCAACAACTTTCACTTTACACAACCACACATTTTTGCACCGTCCAGCCTTCATTGCCCACTTTCTCCGTCTCGTTCCTTCTTTTTTTCACTTTCCAAATCCATCAGGCAACAGTGAAGAAGAGAAATGCAGACAGGAGAGAAAATGGGGAGAGAAAAAAGTGTGAGGATGGTCAGAATAAGAAGTGGGAAATAAAAATGATTGGGAATGGGCTGCATCAGCAGAATGCTTTAGGCTTAACATCTGGAGACACAAAGAACAGCAAAGCTGCCAGGACTTGTGTGATTTGTTGGACATCTGTCTGGTGGGATGGATCCATATTATGAGAAAGCGGATGGAGCTTTTCACCCTAGATCGGAATGTTGCATTTCTTTCTTTTTTCATGAGCACCTTATAAAAGGTTGAGGAACACAGCAAAATAGCAAAAAAAAAAAAAAGCTCTGACTTTTAAACTGATATGCCAAATCTTCTGAACATGTAAGAAATAAAAGCTTAAATAACAGTTGATGATGATATGGTCACTAACATCTCACCACATCCCAATAAGAACATATTTCCACTGGAAACAGGTGAGGGGTCGTTGGAAAGACAAAATCACAGAACACTGGATCCAGACAAAGACTTTGGAGATATGATGAGGTAAACAGATGTCAAAGGACACAGCTGCGAGTGCGTAAGAGATGGAGGAAAGGTGTTTGGGGTAGAAGCAGTAGGCAGGTTTGATGTTGACTGGAAGCCTGACAAAATGGGCTGTTCTTGGCCAAGCTCGTCGCTGCCAAGCACAGGCAGAAACTGAAGAGGGGCTGGACCTTGCCATGCTGCTGCTGGCTGTTGTGAAAAGATGCACATTATGTGCATGCAGAGGCACACAATTGCTCATCCGTGTGCACACACACACATACACACACATACAAGGCAACACCATAGCCCCTAAGTGTGTGTCAGAATGTTTCCTAGGGATGTTCTGGCTCCCGCTAACCAAGCGAGGGATTCTGCTTGGCAAACTCCACCTCACCAAGAGTCCAGCTGTCATGTTGACAAATGAACCTTGGAAGAGTGAGGAGGTGTGTGTGTATGTTTGTAAAGCAATGTGTCTGCGGACGAATGCTTGTGTGTTTTTTTCCTTGAGCATAAGCGTGCGCATCATAAGGATGACATACAGTTGGCTAGTGTACATGAGGTTTTTGCTTTCCCCGACGGTTGGCCCACCATTCCTTGATTCTTATCAGTCCGAAAATGGATCAGAGCCACCCGGATACAATTTTTCTGTGAAGCTGTTTCTGTTTCCAGAAGCCATCAAAAAGACAATGCAACAGCCATCCCAGTTGATTGTTTTGACACCAAGTCTGAATTGAAAGTGACATTGACTGCACAGCTGCTTGTAGAAATCTGCTTATATGAATGAAGAGTTTTTGCACAGCCTCAGTTGAACCATAACACCGTTCCCCGTATGCCGTAATACGAGACACTGCAAAAAGCTACGCATCACTCACATGCACATATGAACAAAGTGGTATTTTAAATATTTCATAAAGTCAAAGGAGTCTACGCTCTTTTCAGCTAGAAATAAAAAGTGAATAAAATTTTGTGGATAAAAAAAAGAAAACATCAGGAAGTTGTAGCTAAAAAGCTCAAATAGGTAAGATAGGTAAGTTATGAGAAACCCAGAAACTTTTTATCTGGTGCTAACGTATTTACCTTCGGAGGCGTTTCATCCTGAGACGCTATAAAGCTTTTCATTGCACAGTGAGATTTTATCTCAAAGACAAAGAAAGGTGTGCTTGCTTGCACCACGTCTCCTGCATGTCGACGCATATGTGCAAGTTAAGTGGGCTGGGGGGGGTGGGGGGGTGGGCTGAAAATTAAATCACAATCACCCCATGACAGTATATTCATTTCACTTCCAAGTGGAGAGGCTGACTGAAGCCTCTCATTCTAAATGACAAAGTAAATAGGATCAGATTATTCAAGCCTTGGTTTGGATTTCTCTCCAGGAAAGAAAGAGCCAGAGAGGGAATTGGGAAATTGTAAGCACATGAAGTGGGATTAGAATTTTACATCACTTGAATCAAAAGGAACTTTAAAGCTACTAATGCCAGAGGGCTTTTCTCTTCACAATTACTCCTGTCTTCCATTTCTTGTGAAAGATTTTCCTTTACATTTCATTTTCTTACATCTGTTTTTCATGCAAACACATTAACAGGGCCTGAACCAAGATGGAGGGAAAGTTTCTGATGGGACTATTGCCTCATCTGCATGTCTTATCTTTTCTGTTTGGCTTGATCCACTTTTCTTTCTGTCTGACTTCCTCTGTATCTTCTTTTCAGCACTACTGTCATGCTATCCCACTATCTGCCAATTCATCCTTTACCACTTGACCGACCTTGTCTCATATAACCAACAATCAGCGTCATCCTCAACCCAAAACACTTCATTACTGGTCCCCACCTCCCTGTGTCCAGTTCAGAATTTCCTTTCCCCCAGTTTCACTACATTATTTCTTTTATCACGTCTTCAGAGAAACCAAAATTCTTGCCTCTCCTTCAACCTCCTGATCCACAGGGTCGCTGAGGCTAACCTCCAGGGAACCAAACAGAGGCTGTTTGTTAAGCTGTTATTTATCTCCTTCATAAAGTCCTCCTCATCTCCTATTAAACAGCCTAGAACTGTTGCCCTTGACTCACACATAACTGTTGTGTCTGTTGGTGAGATGATTTACACTTTAATTTAACACCAACTGAACCCAGGAGGGAGCCCGCCTGGTGCTGCCTGATGTCATATCAGAGAGGAATGTGTTGGGGGGATTTGTGAAAACGTGTGTTTATCTCTTTGAATGTGTGTGTCTGCGGTTTATGCGTGTAAAAGTGAGTGGGTGGCTGAGGCGGGTTTTTTTGTTGTTGTTGTTGTTGTTTGCTATGTCACTGTAAAGCCTCAGTATTAGCGTCTCTGAGCCTGTTTGGGTTACGGCTGGAAAATATTCCTGTGAAAAAAAAAAGAAAACCCTAGCTGGGTATGCCTGATGAACATGTATACTGCGACTAATTTCAAAATGATGAGATATTAAACAGTGAAAATTACATTTCAGTTTCACTTCCCTGAGCACAGGAGGAAACAAAGGCCAAATGCTGTTGACAAATACATGAATGTGGTAACAATTTGTTTCTCCAGTCAATAATAGGATATTGCAGAAGACTCCATTTCCTGGGGCTGATAAATGTAATTACATTGATCTCAGTAATTTCACTAGAGGAAAGGAAATGAAGCTCAGAAGGTACATGCCGAAACAAAATGAACGTATGGAGGGCAGAAGGGCGGGGATTGTGAAGGATGAACAAGAATCGGAACCAAGAGAACAGAAGTGTTAAAGAATCTGTAAAGTTATCCTTTTCTCTTTTTTATGACCACCCTCAACCACCTCCTTGCGTGAGATATTAATGTGTCCTCCAGGTGCTCACCTTTTCTTTTAAATACCCAAGTCTCATGCTCTTCAGAAGATGGTTGAATGTTTCATTAATGATCTGACCTGTCAGAAAATACAAGAGTGAGCATGTTCTTCCATCACAAAGACTCCATTAGCAAGAGGAACAATGTAAAGCACTTTCAGCTTTGTTAAGTGTGTCACTCGTGTGGCTGTCCAGCTTCATCCCAGCTGCCAGAAGACTGGACCTCTTTTTGTCTTTACACTGCATTTTTAATTATGCTATAACCTCATACTTCTGGTTCACACTTGCAAGTCACAAAATTGTTATTTGACATTTATTATTCTCTTTTAACTGAATGACAAACTGTCTCAACAGCAACACTAAAAACTCAGTGAAACTGTATTTAAGCAGGAAGGTTTAAACTTAACATTTGAGAAATGTAATGTCAGGCATTAAGTGATAAGTTTTTCCTGATGAAAGTACTTGAAGGAATGTGGTATGTGGGGAATAAAAAGCAGTCTTGTAAATGTGTGATTCTGTTGAGTGAATGTTTTAAGTTTAGCAAAGCCGCTACTAGCTGGAGCTAAACCACAAATACCTTCAATGCATATTTCATCACTAAAAATTAGGCAGGACATATTTCTATTTCCCAGGAATACATGTCATCAATATCATAGCATATGTGACGACTGCAAATTAAACTAAAATCCAAAAATAACCTGCCTGTGACATTAGAGGAAATGTCATTGGATGACCGAAATCGATATACTTCATTTTTGGCGAACATGAATGACTGTACAAGATTTCAGGGTATTCTATCCAGAACTTGATATTAAAGACATTTGTGTCTGGACCAAAGCGGTGGACCGATCGATAGGCTGACAGACTCGCAGACAGGCCAAGCAGCTGACTGACATTTCCATCCATAAAGCAATTCTCCAATGAGGAGAAAAAGACGATCAGAAAAATATCAAACACTGTTTTTTGGCCAAATGATCTGCAGTGTCACCAAAGGCTGGATGTTTGTACTGAAAGTGAATTCACAGCTGGGGTTTGGAAAGGAAACCTTGTGTGAATTCCTCAGGAGGTGAAGTGAAACAAAAAAAAAAGAAAAGAAGAAGCCAAGAGTTTAAAGTGAGCCAAGCTGTGTTACTGAGTGAAACAAAGAACAACTGCTGACATGGTTGTTTCTGCCCTCATCTCAAAGTGGACCTTTCCAACACTACTTGATACTGTGCAGGAGGTCCAATATCATCTGGAGGAAGTTTATTGTTTCTTTCCTTTTTTTTTGCTAAGGCTTGATGTGATTTGTGTGTGTTTGTGTGCATAATGAATCAGTGTTTGTTGAAGTTGCACACGTGCCAAGAACAGGACCTTAGCGGTTGCACAGGAACGTGGAAATTAGACGAGACAAAATAAAGCATTCTGAAAGGCGCTTGAATACACACAGTACACAGTCTGGAGCGTTTCAAGTGTTTGACAGAATTAATGCAGCCACACATTTAAATGTTTTAACAGCCGGAATTTGTTCAGCCCAGAGAATGATTTTGAAGCATTTCAACATTTATAAAACCTTCCATATGCTCACAAATGTGGTTTACTAGTGACCAAGCTGGGAATTGAGCTGTGATCCCTAAATACTCGTATCCTTGTGTTTCTCCATCCCATGGCTGCTATAGTACAGTTGGTTAAAAAAATAAAAAAGAAAGAAAGAAAAATAGAGTCCTGCTTTACTGGCTTTGCTTTTTCTTCTCTTTGTTCAGGGATAAAGCAGAAATGCAACCAAACAAAACCTCAAACAATGAGCATATACAAAAGCAACAACGCGCCACATGTGCTCTACTGATCCTTTGTTTGTTGTTTGTAGGACAATCAATTTCGCTTGCACGCCTTTGTATGCATGTGTAAGTTTGTGATTCAGGGTATGTGTTTGAGAGCATATGTGTCAGCAGGAGGTAGGGGGTGGTGGTGGTGGGATGAAGATGAAGGGGGCAAACCGGAGCAGTGTAGTGCCAGTGTTGGACGGGCGGTGGGGTGGCAGATGCCAAAAGGCTTCATTAGACACAAGGGAGGAGGCCAAGAGCAGCAGTTCTCCGGGAAGTCTATCAGACCTAAACACAAACACAGACGTACCTCAGATTGTGGTCTAGCCTTACATTCCTTCTCACTCCTTTCCTCCCTGTCTGTTTCTCTTTATGCTTTTTTCTTGTTTTCAATTATAGCCACTCATCTTTGTCCTCCCTCACATCCTCCAATGTAATCAGCTTCAGCTCTCTTGTACACGCCGTTGCTTTTTGGTCCCGTTTTTCTCTCAGATTCATTTCTTTTACGTCTGTCTGTCTGGTGTTTTTATTGTTGCTGTGTCTGTCAGCGAAGCGGAGCAGTCATTAATCACTGCTAAATGTACGCAGAGAAAGCAGACACCTCGGTGGTCGGGGGAGGTTTGCTCTCTAATTCTGCTCGAAAAACGTTTCTCTCTCAACACACTCCACAGAGAGACATGCAGAAAAGGGAACACAGGTGCTGCAATGAGAACCCAACCACATTCACTGTAACACACACAGAATCCTATACAAATGTCTCCATTTAATATGCAGACTCTAAAGCGACTACCAGGAAATAATACCGAGAACAAATTACCTACACAAATGATTCAATGAAAAAGTGAAATATCTCAAATCTTCTTTGTTGTCATATCAGTCAGCAAAAGGACTTTAGACAAGTACCCATTTATTTGGATAGTTGGTCTCACTGCTGCTGTCTGTCATGATGGTATTCCTGCTGATACAATCTTCTGTGATTATTGAGGGATGCAACCCTACTCTCTCTAAATCTTTGGCTTAATCTCTCTATTGGAAAGGCAGCAGACAGAAATGTTTTCTTCCAGAGAAATATCATCTAATAAAACAACGGTTTGGCTGAATTTGCAGTCCTTGGTCCAGCTTGTAAAGTATATGTCCTCTCTGAAAATCATATTTCTGTTAAACAAAGCACTAAAATATTACCTGAGCAGAGGAAGAGCAAATCAACAAAGATAAAGATAGTACAGGAGAGATATGAAAAATGGTGTACATTATGTAAATGATAGAGAATGATTTCCACTAAAAACAAGAAGGAACTCTGACATGCCAAAACCGCCTTTAACCAGACAACAGTCAGCAAACATTACATTTTAGCCACCTGGGGGCATGCATTTTCATACTGTTTTATCTTTTTTGCTGATGGTTGTTCTAATCTGGAAGTTAAAGGATCGGGTGGGTGAATGGAGGGCGGTTACGTCGAGTCTTTATTTACCCAAGCAAAAAAAAAAAAAAAAAAAAAAAAAAATCAATGCCTCAGTGCCGTAGGAGAAGTGGATGGATCAATGGCAGGTTTCAAAAGATCTCTGCAAAAAAAAAATCAATGAACCTTACATGCTATTGATGGCTGTTTGGCTACAGAAGAAAGAGACGGACAAAAACACCTGTTTTATGTGAAGAATTGTGCTGCTCACTCTTTGTTATACACTCTTTCTGAATCTCTTCCTCTTGTATTCTTTAGAACAGAACAGAAGTGTTTTTTATATGTCATTCCTTTTAACTTTTTTTTTTAAATAAAAGTTATGCATACACTGCTAGTTGGACAGAAATATAAGATAATGCTGTCTATGATCTGCAAAGCAAAATCGTTACATATACTCCAAAGCACTAAAATCTGATAAGGGTGAATGTGAAGCCACAAAGTTTGACCATGCAACAACATCTTGATGTACAGCTGAAGACTGTGGGGCACTGAAGCAATTATTTCACCACCACTATTAATAAAATGGAGTCAATACCATCCCTCTGAGCTCTGACACTGTCTTGACTTTAGAGGCAGATGGGAATACAGTTCTGCCGATTTTACCTATGCAGTAAACATTGTCTAGGGTACGAGCTCAATGGCCAGTCAGTAGGGCCTCTGTCCTGACACTTGCCTGATCCTGTGCTCGCCAGATCAAAGTGACAGCGCTGCAGACCTGCAGAGATACAGGTGAGGGCTGCTGTCACCCCACCTGTCCAACTGATGGCAACTTGGTCAGGGCAGGGAGAAAAGCGGTGGGATGCTGGTGAAGGCCACTGTCTGCATGTCACTCAGTGCTGTGTTGGATGACAGAACAGCCCATTAGGAAAGGGGCTGACTTCACAGGCCATTAGGGGAGGCAGCACACAGCAGTGAGTGATGGCACAATCGGAGGGAGACAGAAAGCCTGCAAGCTCTGCTTTGCAACATGATTCCTATAAAAATGATCTTTCAGATTAAGATATTACAGCTGAGTGAGAAAAAGATACATTTATGTTTTCTCTGGTATTTAATTAGAAAATATGTCATTATTACAAATGTTGTCAAAGCACTAAAGCTGCAATCAAAACAGAGTTTTGTTTGTTCTTATTTATCTTCTTCTTCCTCATATGTATCATTCCTCTTGAAATATGCAGAAAATGGAAAAAAAATTGCAGACATAAATCCTCATCTGTGATGTTTGGTTTTCAATATAGTGAGTCCCCGGGACCCAATTAAAAATATGTACTTCTTTGTATTTCTTATATTCTTCTATTTCTTAAACTGTAGTGTTAAACTCCTTTGATGGCGGTATGGTATGACATGGTTTTAATTAACGGACATATTCATATGTGAATATGAAATGAAAGAAATAAAATTCCAACTCTGAAAATTTTATTACAAAACAACTGTCACACTGGGTCTGCTCCTTTACCATCAGCCGAGCGATGGTCCGGGGAGAAGTGATGATGAGCAGCAGAAGGAGGAGTTTGATGCTTAAATAGAGGGGAGAGCGTTTGCTGGTGGAAAGAGGTTTTGCAAAAACTAAAGAGGCAACGGAATATAACTATGCCACCTAGAGCAGTTGAAAAGAATCATAAAATTAGCAGAAGAATTATAAATGCAAAGTTTTCTACTAAACTTAAATAAAGGCCGCACATCAACATTATTTATCAAGTTTATCTGCAAACCGACTCTGATTTGTTTGTTCCCCTCACGTGGTTAAAACTTGCAGATAAACTTGATAAATAATGTTGATGTGCTGATCACCTGTTTAACATGGAGTGAAAACTCCTCCCACCCGGCTGGCCGCCGGGTTTCCTGGGCGGTAAATGGTGCAGACCCAGTGGCATGAGATACAAAACGGGATCTTGTCTGAAGCAGGATGTATGCGCAGACGCCGTCTGAACAAAACAAAATGGTGACCATTCAACGTATTTTTCATCACCGCCACCGGAGTATGTCTTATCTATTTCATCACAGGACGTCCCCTAAATGTTAAAACATCGACAAGAAAGAGCTTATCATCGAGGACAGGAAACGCAAGTTTACTTAATATGAAGTTTGTATCTTTAATTGTTGAAATGAAATCTGCACTGACTAGCTAGTTGTTTATAGCGGCTAAATTAGCATGTTGCAATTCTGTGTGTACAAGGGTCACGTCTGTGCATCAATGAGGACGCATCAATACTGAGTTTACTGCGTCCATTCAGATTTTAATGCATCAGACGCGTGCCTAGCAACATCACTGCTTCATTGTCTAAAATTTCCTCAGTTACTCGGCTTGTAAAATCTGAGGTTCTGCATTCATTGGTGTCACTGAAATAATCAGATTCAGATTTACAAAATTGTCTAAAAAAATGGCCTCTTTCACCATTTTAGTCTCTAAATTCATCACCACATTAGCTCCACTGACCCTGTGGTTAAAAATAATCTTTGTTTTGTTAGGGTTTTCAACCAGCAAACGCTCTCCCCTCTATTCCCCTTTGCTTTCAGACAATGCAACCTACATTAACATTTATATACTTGAAATGTCTCATTCAGATGCCACAAAAAACTGACACTCATTGGTTACTACATGCTTTATGTCTTGAACTGCTTTAAAAAAAAAAATGTGTAGGTGATAACACAATAGTAACAGTTTGGATGGTACAATCAAACCTCACCAAAATATCTACAAAAAAGAAAAGGAGGCAGTAGAGGGATGCAAATGTTCTTTTTCTTCTAAATTTACCACCATTTGTCCTGCTTTTAAACCTTTAATCTTTGTAACCCATTATAACAGTTTATACATTCCCTGATTTAGTAAAAGTGTGTATCAAACGAAAAAACAGAAATTCATACATGGATTATGTTTTGTTTTCAAGTGCTCGTTAAAGTAAACAAATGTTGATACATACTGTATATTTAAAAAATCCTGGAATCTTCTTCGACCATGATTACTGCCTGTAGCTATATTTTTAATTGAGAGAAAGGAAACCCATGCATGCAGAGCTAAGAGTACAATAAAAACTATTAAAATGGACTAAACACATAAACAAGAAATGAAGCAAAATCTTCCCCAGACCATAAACCCCTGTTTTCTTGTTAAAAACTCTACTTCTCAGTATGGCCGTGCTTGCCCTCCAGTCATCATTAAAGGGGAAAGACAAGCACCTCAGAGCCGAACAGAGGCATCAACATGCATCACTTCTCTTTGGCTCTGAACGCTCAGCTCTCAGCCATCCACCAGCCCCTGACGGACCTATTTACTGCACAAAATGGATTGTGTTTGGCTGCGCACTATACTTCCAAATGTTCCTTTGATACCCTCCCTCTTTTTATCCTAGCTCCGTTCCCTTTGTCTTCACTCTGATTCGGACCAGTTCAAGGAAGCAGCAAAATAGTGTGGATAGTTTATCGCTGGTGTAGCACTACCGAAGGGCTCAGAAGGCTAAGATGAAAATGCCACACAGTGCAAGGCTGAGGGGACATACTCTAGCTGTGGAAGCACTACAATTCAAAACACAGTGACTTACAAACTCTCTCCCCTTACTGAGTAGATGGTTTTGTTTCACAACATGGAGAAAAAAAAAGCTGAAGAAGAAAATGAAAAAAATAAAAAAAAGTTGTCTTCAAGCAGCTCCCCAGGCTTTTCTCTGGGGATGGATAAAACCTGGCTGAAAAACAAAGAACTGAAACAAAAGAAAGAAAAATGCTTCTTTTGCACAATTTAAAACCCAGAAGAGATAAAGTGAGAGTTTTGTAAACAACAAGGAAAAGCTGATGGCTAGATATTCCACATAAAAAAAAGCGGGGAAGGAAGAAGCCATTTCCTGGAAATCTTTTTGATGAATTACAATGTGCACCTCCAAGTTTTAAGTATACAGCTTTGCTATGAGAGACAAACTATTCCGTTGGGGAAGAATCTGGATTCTTTTTCTTTTATAGTTTCCTTCAACTCAAGCTTTTGCGCAACAAAAAATTGCAAAAACATGTATTTATTCATAATTTCTGTCCTTTGACAAGTATAAACACTTAACCTCCAATACTCCACATACCATGCTTATTTTCAGTGTTTTCCAGAAATGAAACTGCTGTCACTTGCTGTTGCCACATTCCTGTCTTCATTTTATCAATGCAAGATGTGACCACTATCAGATCACTCTTCACATGCTTACCTCACATTTAAGCTTAAAGGAAACATACCCTAATTCAGGTGTGTAAGGAATGAACAAGTGTCTTGCTCTGCTTGGGCTCAAAAGGAGCAGCATTTCAAATTTTCTTTTTCTTTCTCACTGTGGTGTCCAGAGTTTGGCTTTTATAAAGATTGTGTGACAAATTGTGTTCTCATAAAGGGTCTTTAAAAATAGCATTGAACCTCGAACAACCTCCCTGAAATGGCCTGATAAAGGGAATAAAGAATGCATAAAGGAGGAATACATAATCATTTGTTTAACTATGAACCCAATGGACCTCTTACTGTGGGAGAGCTTAGCTGCTTAGCTGCACTGGAGCCTCCTCTGTGTCTGAAGGGAAAACTTCTCAGGGTCAGCCAGAGCTGTTTAAATACCTTAAGACATTGTGACTGTAATTACATCAAGGGAACACAACATAATCATCTTCAAGGATGTGGAGAACAAACTTGTTATGCTAATGCATTTCTGTTCTTTATCACCAACCATCACGCATGTCCCCAATCAGCGTTAGCCGGGAAGTGCCCTTAAGAAATCCCAGCAGTAAATTCAGAGCAAATCAGCGGTGCAGCCAATCAAATCTGTCACTTACACTGACGAGCATCTGAGGGAAAGGTCCTCGAGAATTTTCCGCCACGTTGATTGGTGGGATCACCCAGTCCCTCTTCTGCCTCCGTAGACCCTTGGTGCCGTTGAGGCTGGACCCTGAGAACTTGATGACGGGAGGTGGTGCTTGGAACGCCTCATTCTTCTTTATTTGTTCAAAGACTTTCCCCGTGACTTTCTCTGTGACCTTTAAGACAAGACAAGACAAGGCTTTGTTTAGGAGGCTGTTTGGGCTGTTAATGATGACAGTAAAGCAGAATTTTAGTCAATGACATAAATAACATTTTCCTCAATTTGATTAGGCAGGTGCATTTAACATCTTTGTGAGCTGTAAGCTGCTGTGAATCTTTATGTGGCAGGGAATAGATGTCAAGTGTGTTTTCAGACAGGAGGTAGTTAGCCGTGTCAAGCAATCTATATTTGATAAGAGTGGCAACCCGCCTTGTTTTCAGTGCTGTCCTTTCTATGCTAGATGTGAACAATTGTTACCTCGCTGGCAGGTTTGACAAACTTCAACCATCATTTGCTGCAGAATGTAGTCACAAACAAAAAGCTGTCCCCTGAAAAATCACCATTACATCCAATATCTTTGCAATTCTTTCTGTGTCAGTGTGTTTTTTCCACATTTCTTTACAAACGTTCAACTATTTGATTTCAAACTTTGAGCTGCTGACGAGTTAAGTAAGTTCAGTCCTGAGTTTGAAGTTGTGGGAGAAATTGATTTGCACATTTTTGGCAAAAAAAAAAGGTATTTTATCTTTTGACATCCGTTGGGATCAGCCAGGGACACACTCTATCACGCTACAAGTCTTGCTGTTTGTCATCAGGGGACACTGATACTCAGAACAATTTCCATGAAGTGAGTGCATTGCTCAGGGAGTACATTCTTACAGCCGCTCTCTTTTTTTCTAAACAGGAATATGTACAGGAGCTAGCTCTACTCCTTAGACTTACCGCAGGCTCTTTTTGTTGTTGCAATGCGCACATGTGACCAGTTTCTTATAGATGTGAAGTCATTTTATCGTTTCATGTATTGACTGTTTTTAACAACCACAGTTTTTAATGGGCCACCCGAGAGAAGCTCCACCCCTCGTCTTCAAAATGTGACACACGGGAGCTCAGCTCTGTTTCTGGCAGTTTTGCAGCATCACTGTCTCACACACAATCCTTGACCTTTAATTCTATAATGTCTTCAGCTTTATAACATCATTGTAGCATCACACAGCACCTTGCTGGCTTCACAGTGAGTGGAAAGTATTGTGAGGAAACAGCTGAGCTGTTGTTCTCAAATTCATAGATCCCATAGCAACATCATTGGTGAGAATGATGTTGTCTTCAGGATTTTGAACTGAACACTGCAGAAACAAAGAATTAAAATGCTGCTATAATTTAACTTTGTATGCGTACGTGTTTTTATTTAAGCTGTGCCCTCCACATCCACTTCAGGTGGGACACACACAACCACAATCCTCATTGATGGTTCCCAAATTTGAGTTCTGAAGGGGCACCACACTGTATGAGGCTGTGGTGCTAACCACCACACCACTGTGCAGCCGCTATATTTCACAAATATTTCATATTAGTTATTACAAAAAGCAATATTGAATTTGTGTGTGTGTTTGTAATTTGCTTTTGGAAGCGACTTGCCTCAATGCAAACCTTTGAACATATCTGTTTAATATCATTAAATGAAGTTGCATGAAGTTACTTTGGAAGCAAAGCACATCACACGCATTGCATTTGTTTTTCATATATCTAATGCCCAACGGATCCACTCACACAGAAATTCATCCATTCATTCCATCAGACACTGCATTCACTTGTTTAACATTTAGTATGTTTACATTAAATCAAAGGAAAAAAACAAACAAACAGAAAAGAAAAGAAAAACAAAAAACTACTCACCTTGTTAGAAGTAATGTTGAAATATTGTAATATGCTCAGAGAAATTATAATTGAGTTATAAAAAAGGAAAGTAATGTTGAAATTAATCAGATCAGATCATTAATAAGCAATATATTTTCTTGTGCCATCTTGATGCAGCAAATATGCTATAAATCATAACCTTTGATATCAGCCAGACATTTTTCATGCACTTTTTGAGAATGAACAAGTTTTACAATGAGTTGCAAGGTGCTTGAATTAACTTTGATTTATCCAGATTTTGCATTCCGTAAATTCTACAACAAAAGTCCTCTGTTCCAGATTAGAAATGTTTTTAGTAAAATTGTGAGAGAAAATTTCAAAATGTACACACTATATACAAATTATACATTGACAAGTTATTCTAAATCTCCTCTGTTGTAAAAATATATGCAATTATATCTTATTGAATCCTTATGTTATACTTAGTTACCTGAAATATTTCCATAAATGTTTGAAATATGCTTAAAACAGGTCTATTAGAACTCTTAGTCTACCCGGCATATGGCAATACTTGACAACATCAGTCTAAAAATAAGAAAAGAAAAAGAAGAAGAAAAGAAAAACATTATTTTGTGAAAGTGTTGGGTGTACTGTGTGGATTTTGCCACAAAAATAATTGGTACCAGAGAGCATTACACCTGAACAGAACACAGCTTGTGCGACATTTCTGAATTCTTGTGTGTGTATGTGCGGGTGTAAAAAAAAGAAGGCCATAACTTTCAGAATTTGTCATTTATGCCAGATATAAAAAGCCTATTAACAGAGAGCATGTCTGAGGTTGGATTTAAAGCCTCTTTTGGCAAACAGTGACAGCTGAGTCACAGAAACACACTTCAATCATACAGTATGCTGGCATCATACACTTCCCTCACACACTCCCTGCAGGCAGAGAGAAATGACCACCACAAACCTGTCTTTTTGAAAGATGCTCAAATAAGGAGCTAGAAAAGAAGCCTCTTTTCAGTCTCCTCATGAACATTAACTAATCCATAAATCTGAACGGCAACTTTAAATGTGAAACAAAGAAGCATAAAACCTGACTGAGTGACCTAATGCGGAAATGGTACAAACAACATGATGGTGAGCAAACAGTGAAAAAGCGTATACGAAGGATCTGATTCTTCAAAGAGGAGATTCTGAAATGAGTCAAAACATGACAGGTCATGTCTGCAAATGAGAACTGGTTGTCAAACATTTTATCCAGGTGAAATGAAGGCCAAATAAAAATAAAAAACTAATAATAAAATAAGGATAATTGATCTCGATATGAGACTTTTAATTAGACACTGAGCTAGTCAAGATGCACGGTGCAAAAAGACCAAGTGCTGCTTCCTTTTGTTCAGGTATATTCCACACAGTTTCATTGTCATGGTTACATAGCTGTAGCCTTCTTAAAAGAAACCCAAACTATCAACACTTGACACTCAGCCTTAATATGTTGTTATTGCCCAATTCTACTTAAATTTGTTGTTATTGACACATGGAAACTCTCAGAATCGTATGTGTTTACTATTTAAACTAAGGAGGTCGCTATTATTTTGCATGGGAGGTGATGGAAAATTTTACTTGTTTATGGTTGGATATTTTTCTCCCTTTGAACAGAAGATATACAGAAACAATGCTGCACCGAGCTACTTTCGGTTATAGTTTTCACTTAAAAGCTTTCTAAGAGTAAAAGAAGAGGAGAGCTGAATAGGAGAAAGCCCGTGGACAGACACAGCTTCTTCAGGATCCTCGTTTGTTCTCAACACTTCTCTCCTGATGTCTTTGGGTCATTGTGTCGACCACAGCTGCTAAAGGAGCTAACACGGACTAGCAGTTAAAACAAAGGCTAAAGCCAAAATTTTTTTCTTACAAGGCACCTTAATGCCATAGGCTGGTGAACATAAAAAAAGGGGAAACAATTCAGAGACAGGAAACATGCAAATGTATGCATTCACTTGATGAAGGTTGTGAGAAAAAAGTTATAATTTCTTGGTAAACTATGAAAGTTTTGCCCCCTTATACAAAACCTTATTTTGTGTGTGTGTGTCAGTTCACCACTGATATCCATCCACTCATCCATTTTGTTCTTGGTATCTGGGGTCTGGTCACGAGGCCAGCAGGCAAAACAGGGAAGCCCAGACTTTCCCTTTCCTCGGCCACTTCTTCCAGCTCATCCAGGGAAATCTCAAGGTGTTCCCACGCCCTCCAGCGTGTCTGGGGTCTTTTGCAGACCCTCCTCCCAGTGGGACGTGCCTAGAACACCTCATCTTAACCAGCTGTCAGGAAAGTGAACGCAACTGTGGATTCAGATCTTTATAATCTAATTGTTAAATGGGTGAAAATGTATTTTATCCATATTTGACAGCCCCCCCAGTTGGTGGGCATGAGACATGCGGAATTACATGACCGCTCAGGTCGAGAGCACTTTATAACATTTGGTCCCATGTCTTTAGCCCCTTTTGTTGTTGAATTATACGTTTTTCAAAGGAGTCGTGTAGTGTTCATACTGATATGAAGACCTTTCCAATGATGTATTTGGCTTAGTGAAAGCCAAAGGTTTATTTTTCTTGTTATAATGACAGAGACCTTCAAATGCTTAGTTTCAGAGAGCACTTGCAAGACTAGTATAAAAAATTAAAGTTCTTATTTTTCCCTCAAGTTTTAGGGAAGTATATTCCAAAATTGGTTACCTTTAGAGTTATAATATTATTCACGATCTAGGACATAACCTTGAATAAAGGTATGAAATGCTGGATTCAGGGTCAGCACATAGTTAATGGGTCAGAAGCTGCATTACCATTACCCTTAGAATCGCCCAAAACTTAAATATTGCAATAAAAAAACTGGTAATGGAAACAACTTAATTTTGAAAAACCTCTCAAATATTTCTATAGAGTTTTTACTCTCTCGTGAGGTTGTTTTTCAGCCGTGTCGATAGAGGAGTATAGTATTTAGACCTGAGCATCATTCTGAAAGCTAAGCATGAGTTGCACTCTGTCTCAATCACACTCCCCCATAGCTATGCCTCACTTCCATGCTTCCTCCTGCCCTGGAATGTTATTGTTTTTCTCTGTCTGTCGTCCCAGTCAGTAGGTCCTGACATCTTGTCTCAGCAACAGCGATTCCTCAAGCACCGGGCTGTGTTAAGCTGATGGTGTGCCAGCAGGTAAAGCAACTGCACAAAGCATCACACACTCAAACACTTATGTAATCAGGCCCCAATGAGTTCCCAGTCAATGGCTTTGTCATGTCTGCTACAGGATGACCTATGAGAGGTGGGCATATTTTGATCCAGTCAAACATATTTGATTCAATGGTTCCCTTTTTAAAGTTGATACCTCTTTGAAAGATAAAGTAAGTGTCACTGCACCTTTAAAGCACTTTTAAAAATTAGCAATTTTATTTCACTCTGCTGCTCCCTTGCTTGTTGCCTTAGTAAGTGTTTAATTAAAGTATTTGATCCAGTACATACAACTTTTTACCTTAGCAATACTTAAAGAGCAGCAATATGAAACAGAGTCTACAGTAAAGCAAAGAAATTAGAGGCTAAATCTCAGACATGATGTAGAAAACACTTTCATTCATCTGAAGAAAACTTTGCTAACAGAGAGCGTAATGTCTGTGTGCTTGTATGTGCTGTATGCATGTGTCCAAAAATGTATGCACACTTATGGATAGGAGGCTATTTATGACAGAAAACAAAAAGTAAACAGGGTTTACATTCATGAGCAGAAAAAAGATATTCAAACACCATGCGGTATATTACAATTACACATAAAGAGGGTCGTGTTGTTAATGCTTCTCTCAGTTTTCATTTTATTTTAACAATGTGCAATATGTAGCCCTAGAGTCACACCCAAGCAGCTGACATTTCAGAATAAGAAATAAAATCCACCACAGAAGTAAGCTCCAGTGCTGGAAGCAGAGAGTGGCTTCTGGCACGTATTGGAAGTTGAAGGCCCAGTACAATACAGTCTATAAAAAGTGATTTCTCTTTGTCTTTCTTTGTTTGTTCTTGCCTGGTCAAGGTTCCTCAGAGGAGTAGCTTGTATTTGCCAGTGGAAACAATTCTTTCAAGGCTGCCTTCATTAGATGGATGCTCAGGAAGAAGTAAAGAAAAAAACGCTTTCAAGGTTATTTTTAAAGAAAGGTGACAAGCAACCTGGCTTATGGTGAATATGTGTGTGTGAGTGTGTGGGCGGATAAAGGTGTGGGGTGAGAATGGGCATTGGCAAAGGTGTCATGTTCA
>JAOXYM010000014.1:8035907-8059117 GCA_028567055.1 Leptatherina wallacei | reverse complement strand
ACACACACACACACACACACACACACACACACACACACACACACACACACACACACACACACACACACAGTCAAAAGTATTTACACAGCAAACCACAGTTCACATGCCTTCACCCCCTCTCATTCTCTCACAGCAGTCATTTGGCCAATTCCCTGGCTTTCTGTGGTTGTGGTTCAGTGCGTTTTCTGGATCGATAACCTACAAATTCAATGATGGATTTGATACGTACTGTATAGATTACTGCTCCCCGGAGCCTTGGCCCAGATTTTGTATCTCTATCTACTACTGTAACACCTAAAGCCCTGCAGCAAGAGATCTGATACAGTCTGACCAAGAGGACTGAACACAGAGGAGTACAGCAGACAAAGCTGAGCATGTGTATGTTTATCTAACATAGTCTGGCGTCTGCAAGACTGCTCATGGCTCACAAGAATGAATGAGAAGATGTTAAATGAGGGAGGAGAAAGACTGAGGAGGGGTGGGTACTCTCGTTAAGTGAGTGTGCAGTTTACACTGAAAGTGACTGCTGCTGTCAGCAGTTTATATCAAGCCGGAAAGCTGGGTTTGCCTTCATGCATTATAAATTCAAAACTGATGCCGTCCTCTCAGATATGAAGAAGCTCTGTTAATAGAAATTCCCTTACTCTTTTTGACAATGGCTCAAATTCCATTTAGCTGCTGTGGGACTTGAATGCAAAATTTAAAATCATGAACTATCAAACTAATAAACTAATAAACTTAGTCAATTTAACATATCAGATTTACTTTGCTTCCCTTCTATGCATTAATTATTTCAAAACTTCTTATACTTTAGCTAAAGTATTAAGTATCTTTTTTTTTACTTTATGGAGTGTGTGTATTTTCACATTTGTAATTAGCATATTTGTAAAGTATGTATCTATGTTTTCTATTATATTATGACTTTGTGCTTTGGCTTATTTTGCCAGACGCATTTAACTGCTCATGTCTTTTCAGTTCATCCTCAAAAGCCACCAAGATTCAGATGAGCTCTTTCTTAATAAATGAACAGTCGACATCTGTGCATGTCTGTGTAAATCAGCTTGTCCTACAAGACCTTCCAGTCACCACCTACTCTCAATTTACCACACCAAAGCCTGCATTTCTTTTCTTTTCTATTTTGTCACACTGAGACATGGCAACAAATGCAGATATGCTAGAATAAAAAACAAAAAAACAAAACAGCTTACAACATAAAAAGAAACCAAACAAAAGTTTCAACGTAGCTTTTATTTCAGTCTTTGCCTGCAAGCATCAAATATACTTGTAAGGAAAAATAAATCATTTTCATATTGTTTTCTCAAGCTTCCCCGCGGAAGCAAACAGCACAAAATTGCTTTCCCCAACTGCTGGAGGAAATAGGGTGTATTTCCCAAATCTAATCAACATCTCTCCATCAAAACTTTAACAAAAGCCCCTGTTTTTTCAATTTTAGGGGTCAGAGCATAAACCAGAGAACTCCCTCTGGCTTTAAACCATAGAAAAACATATAAGTAATTACACTTTCTGTATAGAGGATAAAGAACATGGTTTTCTAGTAATAAGAGGCTACATCACTTCTTTTTTTCTCTTGAAAGGTAGCCATCAGGCTCTGATCCCTGAAATCCAGGGGGTGAAGGTGGACTGCCACGGTTGAACCATGCAATTAGTGGTTCTGATGGTTCAGAAGGGTGCTGAGCTGAAAGTTCAATGAGCGGCCAAATATGTAATATGACTCTGAGAACAAGTCAAAACAGCAGAAATGCAGAGCTTTAATTATGAATAGTGATTGCAGAGCTCTCACATCATGAAGTAAATGATGCATAGCATTTTAAACTGGAATTTGTATTTAAAACTTCATTACTGTAAATCAATTTCTCATTTATTTTACAGATGAAATCTACTTTTTCAAAGAAAAAGTCTTTCTGCTCCTGTATAAAGCTCTTGAACTTCAATTGTTCATCAAAAACTTTACGACTTTGAGTTCATCAAACACTGAAATTCATTGGTGAACTTTTACATGAAACCAAAACCATTCCACAATTGTTAACAGTCATAGTCATTATCCTTTTTAAATAACTGTAATCATGATTGTTCATGTAATCTTCAGTACACATTTCCAAGTATTAAAAAACCTTCTTGATTTGTACTCATAAAGCCAAGCCAAAGTTGCTTTTTTAATGAAACTTGAATAGCAACATTTATCCTATTCAAGGATGGGTCTTTTGAAAACTGCAGATTTGTTGATGCATTTGCACCCATCATCCACTGAAACCAAGCATTTTGGAATGACTCAAAACTTAAGCCCAGTGATTGGATGCTAAACCTGGAATCTTTTATGTGCTGAGAGATTTGCAAGCGTAAAATCTACCCTCAATACCTGCAGCTGACAGTGGCATTTCATTTATTTAAAAAAAGGAAATTGAGTTTGAATGAAACAGTCAGCAATTATGCCGTGAAAGGTTCTGCAACATTAGGGTGGTCTTGAAGAAATAATAAATAATGGGTTGGTTTATAGGTTGCTCAGGGGTAAGTCAGACCACTATGTTTCCAATTCACACACAAGCTAAAGTAGTTAAAAAAAGTAGACAGACTACTTGCAACCTGAGCCATTACAGTTTGAGTACTTTGTCCTTTTATAAAATCATAGCTGGGGTTCAATTGTTTGGCAAATCATAGCATTGTGCTTCATACTGCATTTCAGGTCATGTCCAAATTTTTTTGGAAAGTGTTGCAGTAGCACCGAATCTTCTCATGAGCCCAATCAGCAGCCCAGTGACTGATTCTTAAAAGCATCATTGTGGCTGATGGACAAAAGCAGCAAAGAGCAAAAACAATTACTACAACATGCCATTAAAGTTGGTTTTGTGTCTTTGTGTGTGTGTGTGTGTGTGTGTACGTGTGCACACACATGCTGAAGAGACCAAAAATGACTGCTGTGGGGGAAAGTGTGAGATTCAGCATTGCTTTACTTGAGCTGTTGATAAGGTGCACACTGAATTTCCAAGCCTGTCAGGTAACACCTTTACACTGGCAAACAACCTTAAACTCTCTCTCAAGCGCACAAACACACACACACACTCACACACAACATACAGGGAATCACAGAAGCTAGGGGCCTGAAGTACGCTGGCAGAGAGCAGCTCTCTGAGGGACAAACACAGACAGCGGTTTAACAACCAACTCTATCCCTTACCTCTTAAACAAATGTTGGGCTATATAGTGCTACCCTACATACGAAAGCAAATGCATGTACTTTGGACACAAATGTGTACATAAATTGTCTTAGTGTGTGAATGCAGAGCAAACTTTCATTGCTGTTCCAATATATAACAGGTTAAAACCCTGCAGCAATAGTGGTGCATGAGGTGTGTGTCTGTGAGAGGAAGGGCAGCTTGTGTCTCAGTTTGTTTATGTGAGAGATAAAGAGGCAAATGAACACACAAACATCAGTTTAAGTTGAATGTGTGAGTAGTTTGCTTATGGTATGTTTTGTGTGTTGGGGGAGAAATAAATTAGCACCGCTAGCAGGTTTCTTTGACAAGTCCTGTTAATGAGAGCATCCCCCAGAGCTTTTTTGGCCCAGGGAGAGAAACCAGAGGCTGTAATCATCTGTTCGTCCAGGAAGATGGCATGGAGCGGAGGGAGGCTGCAGAACAGCTAAAATGCTGCACAATTAGACCACACCATCTGCAAAATAGGCACTAATGTGTAATTGGAAAAAAGCTTAGGGAAAAATAACTGTAGAAAAACAGATCTAGAGGACATGTTTAACCTTTACATCACAACTCTGTAAACTAACCTAGAATAAGACTAAATCTTGTGTGGGCTTTTTTGCATAAAGCAACTCTTCACGCTCAAAAGAAAAAAAAAAGGAATTAAAACAAAAACGTATGGCACTCAGCAGTCAAAAAGCCTCGAGGCAAACATGTGTTAGTGATGTGCAGCAATGTAGCAAAGTCAAAATTTGCCAAAGGCAGATTGTCCCCATTGGGTGTGTGACAGCTCCATTTTACTGAGTGAAACTGACTTTAACATGACACAACTCATGCTGAATAGAAACTAATACTTTGAACATTATCCAAGTTTAAGTATCCTAAGATGTATGTATGCAGCCTTGTTTGTCCATGCATCTTGGCAGATGTGTACCAAGTGTGAGTATGAGCGATGTGTGCGTCCACCCGCCGTAATACACAAACGTCTTTTTGTGATAAGTTGCCAATTTGGCTACAGTTGACTCCCCTGTACCTAGCTTAGTGAGGCAAAGCCAACTGGCTCCTTGTGAGTTTGGAAAATCACAAACCAAGTGGAAGGGTTTAGAAATGCATGAGGCTCTTCGCTGTGTAGCATTAGCATGATTCATCTTCACAAACTGCAAAAGCTTGTGATAATCGCTTTAGTTAATCCTTGCACGCTTTGGGCAAACAAGCATGGAGGGAGTGAAGGGGTGGTTCTTTTACCCTGGGGGGGAAGATGGTGTGGGTGTAACATGGTCAGGGTGGAGATACTTTTTTTTTTTTTTTAAATGTACACTGTGTATAAGTAACAGTGTGCCACCTGTTTTTCACAAAAGTACATCAGATACTGCAATTTTATTTTGGGGAATGGAATTTGCTTTGGCAAATGATTTCAGGATAATATTAGATTTCAATTATTAGACGTTATTAAATGTGTGTTTTCTTTTGTTTGTGTGTGTGGGTGGGAAGCTTACCCACTTTGCTGCTTGACTGTCTAATTTTTATCAAAGATGTATTTTTACAACTTTTTTATTTGATGCTGCACAAAAAAACAGGACAAGAAGTGTGAGAAAGTTAAAAAGGGGGGAACTGATGTGATCACTTTGACAATCTGCTTACCAAATAAGTAAACCACCTGTCTGCTGTCTGTTTATGTCCCTTTTTACATGATCATGCCAGGAGTAAATCAAAAGAAAAAAAGGTTCTTGTTAAGTTTGCTTGTTCATATGAGCACCATATCAGCTAGATGACAACAATGCTGCTGGTTAGAACAACCTGTCTTGTTTTACCTGCTATCATTTAACATACAAGTCAGTTCTGCTCTGTGACTAACTCCACTGGCATGTTAGAGGCACATCAACTTCAACCCTTCAGTCCACCTCCATTACTTCAAAAAACTACATTGATGCACAACAAAAGGCAAACTTATGCCTTGAATGGGCAGCATTTATAGGGTATATCCACCACAGGGAAGGTTCAACCAATCAGATTAATTAGGCAAAGCTGAGGTCAGTCAGGAGAAGATTAACAACTACCTGCATTGATGATTCAAATCTGATATGACATTAAACTGTATCAATTCTATTTGTTAATGAAATTGTGTAATTTTTTTAAAGTCGGTTTACTGACCTTTCCTGTCAGATTTCGAGACCTTTGGTTTCTTTTCCAAAAAAACAAAACAAAAAACAAACGTGTATACTTTCAGGTTCATGTTTATATGATTGAGAATAGGTCTGAAAGATTACAAATTCCTGTCTTTCTTTTAGGTCATTCTTTATTGGCACTATGGCTATGCTGGATAATTCCATGCAAACAAAAGCGAGAAAAAGAAAAATTATAAATGTCAAATTTTTTTAATGGCTTTGCTTTCATCCTGTCTTTCTTGCAAAAACGTTGCAAATATGACAGGATCCTTTGCATGCTCATGCCCTTTGGGAAATCGGGAAAATCAGCCATTTTGTCGCAGTCAGTGAAAGCGCTTTTCTGCAGTGCCAATCAATCAGATCCAGACTTCTAATTTCAAGTCGATTTTCCATTGCTGGTGGGGATGCTAAGAGGTTTCTATTAGATAAAAGTGGTAACAGGTATATAAGAGTGTATATAAGCAAAAACAAGTTAATGGCATATTCTGACTAAAAACACCAGGAACTTAAACATCCTATGGCTTTGATCAGGGACACAAAACATTTAAGCTCAGAGCTGTGCTGGTCACCCTAACCTCAAATTCTATGTCAAAATCTGTTAGTGTTAAATATTCCTGTGTTTTTATTTGTGCTATTCAAAGTAACCACTGAGACACAGGAGAACTACATTTTATTGATTTGATTCACTGCTTTGTGCTGCCTCTCTCTCCATGTCAGACATGCAGTTAAACAACAAAGTGCTTAAGCTGCATTGAGTTTAAATGTGTTTATGTTTAACATCTATGTGAAGAAGTGTGTAACGCAGAAAAGGGATTCTGGGAATACTGAGCACTCCGACATCTATCTACTGCAGGTAAGACACTGACTCATAACAACTTCATACAATCCCACCACCATAAAAAGATTTCCTTTTGTACAGGATATTTCCCCAATGCATTCATAATCACAGACATTTTTCAAGATTTTTTGAAATGACATACTTCACCACCTGTTTCAACCACTACCTGCTGGTAGGTGCACACTTTAAAACTCTTCCATGTGCTTGCTGAACTCGCTAGTAGGCTATCTATGCAGGTATATCCCATCATTATCTTTGACGACAACATTTCCTCTCAAATTCCGGCCTTTTCTCGTTGCAGAGTATCACCTGTGTTGCTTCTATTCCTAGACTTCGGATGCCTTCAGTAGAGCACAAAAGCACAAAAGTTTACACCCAAACTGACACCTTACAGGGATGTGGCCTATAGACATGGACACAGGATCACCTCATTAACATCAGAGTCCTCTTCTCCCAGGCAAGTGAGACTTCACTGCACTGTTCTCACAAAATAATGAGCAAATATAACCTCTAATGGCTAAATATAGGTAAGCATATTCCCAAGAGTCTTGGTAGAGAAACCATACACTGCTTGAGGTGTCTCAAGCCTTTTCAAAGTTTTGTTGCAGTGTGGGCGTGAGGAGTATACAAAGTAAACAAAAGACTTTAAGAGGAGGAAATGATGGTTAAACAGTGTTTGATGAGAGCTCTTAGCCTGTAGCTATAGTGCATTAGGCACAGATGAACCACAGCCTGCTCCCACACTGTTAATGTGGAGCACATTACAACAGAACAATGAGTTATGATTGCCATTAGAAAGCAAATGATTCAGACTTCACAGCTGGATTTAAAGGGCTGCTACCGCTGTGCCCCGTCCTTCTCACGCCTGCCCACGCCTACTTCACTGACACTGCTGACAATCACTCCACTAGACTCGCCTTTGCTGAGAGTGTCCACTCAAATTCAACATGCATTTCTCCTAGTTTGACAGTATATGCATTGCCATGTTCTAATTTTACACAGTTAGATGGATTATTTGAGTGTTGAAAAAACTTTGAGCTGTGAGGTGCATAAATTAAGAGTGACAGTATGCAAACCAGTGAAGGGTAGCTGCCTCTCTTTCGACTCAACCACTGTTTATACATAACCTCCCTTCTCCCGAGTGTAGTACTGTTCCTTCTGCCTATTTAACAGACATGCATTTTGGCGCACTATAAAGAAGAGATAGATGTGGAACAGTGGGGAGGAGAAGACGGAAAGGGTAGAATCATAAATGATGCGTCCTCTCTTCCGATTGCTCTGTCTTTCTCGCCCACATGATCAATCTCTCCCTCTGGGGCCAGGAGGCTAGCTGTGAAATGAATGAGAGGCAAAGCGTGGGCAGACGCTAACGTTAAGATAATGACGCCGTTTTGTCAGCCCTGGCCCAAAGCTCTGTCTCTGTTGGCACATAAAAGAGGAGAGAGATGGCGGGGCAGTATGACAGAAAAGAGGCATTGTGGTTTTAAGCTAACAACACTGAGTGTGAATTTCTCAAATAAACAGGCATCAGTCATCGAGTGGATAGAAAAAAAAACACATTTGATTCTTGTTGGTTGAGTCCTACATAAATAGAGAAAACAAGCCTTGCGTGCTTCCACGCTGTGTTGAGAGTGTCTGCGGTCAAAACCCTCAACAGCGTCTCTCCATCTACACCACAGTCAGAGGATGCTGTGCGCATTTAAGACGATGAGAAAAGCTATGTGAAAGCATTTGAGCCAGATTATGAGTTTTCCTGTCAGTTTTAATGTGTGGACAACAAACAGATAGCTCTGGCTGCTGCTGAGAAAAAAAGAATAGAAAACAGAGTTTTGTTATTAGGCCAGGATTTGAACTGAGCGATGCTAACCAAACGAATCCATGAAGGAATCAAGGCAACGACTGGCACTCATTATCACTGCTGTTTAACATCATACAAGCAAACAAACACACTGCTAATATTAAATGTGCTCTTCAGTGCTTAGATTGAGCCCCATTTATTTTGAGTCCTGCTGCAACAAGATGTGTGGCTGCAAACGTCCATGCTGTGTATCAGATATCCAGCAGACGCTTAGTTACGACTAAACCAGCAAATGGCAACACTTAATGATAGTCACACAACCACTGGGAAGGGGTGGGGGACCAAAAAATTATAAGCCTGGAGAAAAATCATAAAAAAGCTAAGCTTTGAAAGCAGATAATTAGATCTGTGACAACAGAAAACAATATCCTTGTCAGTGGGGATGGAAATGCCTGCATTGCATGAGACAGTAGCACAAAGCGCCTGTCTGAGCAACATATATCATATTTGATGACTGACTCAGATTTCACATCAGGAGAAGCCGCTAATATGCATAATGCTGCCAAGATGAAGAGGAAAGAAGTTTTTTGTTTCATGAATAAATGAGTTTTTGTTATGTGTCTTGTGGAGCCTTCGGGTCTTATCCCTCTGTCACAACTGATCACTGACTGAACACGAGTAAAGTAAAAGACAAAAGTTCTGTCAGTGCTTCATTAGACTGCTCATTAGGAAGCTGCCTCATATATTCAAAGATTCTCCAGTGCTGACCATTTGAGTCAAAGCTTAGTCATTGCTCTTGCTCTTGCATGCACGGCTAAGGCCTCGAGGTCAGTGGGATCCATCATTATTATTTCCGTTAAATTTTCTCTGACTGGTTTGGTTCTTATGACCTGACCCTGGAGTCACACAGCCTCGAGCCCTGTCTGCAAGTCCAAGAGCCTCTCCACTTAGATACAGCTATGCAATTTATTGATGCTTTACATCACTTAATCTCAGTTTGTTACATGACCCTTGCTTGCGAGCTCCCAACACTATTAATGGAGGTAAACCCCACACTTTGAACAACTACCAGCATGTCTATGCTGCCTGTAATATGTTTCCATTATTCACTGAGATAAATAACAATGAAAATACAGGGGGAAAACCAAAACAAGTTTAATCATTTCTCTCTATACTGTGAAGATAAAGACAAATGTAGCCGCTATCCATCACTTTGTAAGTGATTAGAAGGTTTAAAGGCAAGTGTCAATCACATGTGTATGAGGTGGCAGGGTGAAACAAAGTAAGTGGCTGGTTGTTTTAGGTCCTACATGCTGCATAATAAAATTCTGGTTATGATCAAGGAAGGACAAATAGAGGAGGTGGCACTACTTCAAAAGCAAGCTCTCTGCCCTGGTGTTTGACTCCTGCCTGTGGGACGGCTGCACTTCTATCTCTGCATACAAGTTCCCTCCACATGATGGTGGTAGTTAGCGATGCTGGAAATCTCACATGAAAGTCTTTTATAGGTGAATTTATCACCTATAGAAAACTCTTCAAACCTTTCACTGACCTCCACAGACTTGGTTGACAGAATCCTCAGTACAAACTGAGTCATTCATGATTTCATGAGAAAAGAAAGAAAGGAAAACAGAAAGCAAACAATGAAGCAATTTCCTTGAGATCTGCATCTGTTGAACACTGTGATGATGGAAGATCAAATTATACCTCATCAAAAGTCCTGTGGACATGTGAGAGGCGCATGTGAGAAGAATAGAAAGAAAATAAAACAAAACAAACAAAAAATAAATAAAAGAAGCAGGAGACAGAGCTGAACATGAGGCGAAGATGCAGTTAAAAAGCAGCGTCAGAGGTGAGGGAAGAGTGTGGTTGATTCATGTCCTAAACACAGTCGTCACAGACACACAATAAGAAGGACATTTAGTTTTTGGTCAAAGTCCTTCAATTACAGTAGCCTAATTGGAACTAAAAAGCAAGGTATAAAAAAATATATGAAATGTTCTTTAAACACATTCAGTATTTGCTGTGCACACCATGCAGGAGCTGTTTGTAGTCTAAAACTGTCTGAATGGTTATTTCAACAGTACTATTAGTTGAGAAAGTCTATTCCTACAGTCCATCATAAATTAAATTAAAATGGAAAATCAAATCCCCTAGCACATTGAATTGATTTTTTTTCTTCTCCCCACTCAAATGTTAATACCAAATAACAAAATGAAGAAATGTAAAAGGCTTATATGTGTTTCCGTGTTTTTCTTTCATGTATTTTTCTCACTTAATCTTCAATTTTCCATTTGTAGTTGGTTAAAAGTAGTGCTCACTTATTCAGATGTGTATCTTTGTGGCACAATTGCTGCCTGAAACACAAACATTTGAAAGACTGCACATCCACAAACAAACATGCACTGAGAGCACAAAGCATAACAGCTTTTTTTATGATTACTGATCTGTCCATTCTGCTGCCTTGCGACTGAAAAGAAGACGTAAACAGCACTTTTATTTATGTTGTCACAAATAGTGTTTGTGTGGAAAGAAAAAGGGAGGACAGTAAACCACTTAGTGGCTGTTCCTTGTAAAAGTCCTAGAAGTCTGTGTAAGAAAAAAAACCCACTGACTACAATGAAAAAGGTGGAAAAAATATGGGTACATCTCTGAACAATGGTGACTGTTTCAATTACTGTTTAGAAAGATTTTCAGGACATGCAGGCAGGGTCTGTCACAGGAGAGCTTTAGTGGACTGGTCTGTTTTTTGTCAGTACCACATTTGGCACGTACACAGCGTCTTATGTCCCTTGTATGCAAGTTTCATGATTGGTCCAGATGTGAACTCAGGAGGGTCTCTGTCTGTGTTTGTATTTAAAGATTGCTGATGCTGTAGGTTAGTAGGATTTCTACAATTGGCCTTATAGTCCTCGCAGATTCTGCAGAACCTGTATAGATGCCAGACTTTTTGGTAGTAGACCTTTTTATTAATCATCAAGTTGGTATCCGGAGACCTTTTTTCACATCACCTGCCTCAAATAATAAACATCAGCTACAGACACCGGCAAAAGATGTACCATAGAAATTTTGACATGTCTTTCAATTATAATGAGAACATTAATGATGTAAAAATGAACAATTCTTCTTATATCACAAATATGCAATTACAGTGAGTCAATATGATCACATATGGATTTTTGGTTTCCAAATCATTACAACAAGGATGATGATGACTTGTGTAACAATAGCTTATCATTGTGTTTACAATTTTAGGTTTTAATATGCACATTTAGTGTCACATGACATTGATATGATAAAAGTAAAATATGATCAAAATGAAGCTGCCAGGCAGCAGTGGCAGGTTGAGAGGCAGGGTCACAGGTGAGGCTTCAGCTTGAGTATAAATGTTTCTGTCTATATTGTCTTCAACTCATATCATTACAAAAATCAATAATTCGGTTTTCAGTATGGACAAAAACCTCAATGTCCATTTCTGGATAGAATATTATGAATTAGACAATAATGCAAAGGAGTGCCAATAAAAAGAAACAAACAACAACAATAACAAACACTTGTCTTACCAATGTTTGTTTGCTGTTTTATAACATCCTATAGGCTCAGGATATCCATTGTATGTTGATTGGATAGTTAACATTGTGGAATTTCCCTGTTCTTCCTACATAGACAATTTCCTTTTTTTCTTTTTAGCCAGTCAGAGGGAAATAACGTCACACAGCAGTCATTGTATGGTAGTAAGCAGAGAGAAAAATCGCAAACCAGTTTTATTGAGTTTTTACTTTTGCAAAATAATCTGAAATAGCAGGAACATAATAATAAGGTAATGCATGCCATGCCCCATAAAAGCCAATTTCAAGCCATTAAAAAAATCTATGAGGGAAGAAATTATCATAACAAGCCTCACATAATCCACTGATACTGGTCTATTGAAAATGGTCCAATTTTTGATGTAACATCTCATCAAAGCAACTCTTTGTATTACTATAGGTGTTAAACCCTTATTATAGATAGAAAACATAACATTATGAGTGTGATTTTTTTCATTTAAATGAGAATAAAGTAAATCAAGTGAGGTAAAATACCAATAGTCTCACAAAATCTGAGTTTTTTTTCCACTTGATTAGCCTTATAAACAACGTTAACCCCTCCTTCTTATGCAGACTTGTGTTGTGTTGAATGCCAATGGAACTTTTTATGCAAACTGTGTGCTCATTTAGACCTGACACCCACACATACAAAAGCTGACAGTTTAATGGAAAGGAGTGTGTGTCAGAAGAGAGCTTAAATTCAATTGATCATTGAGGTCAAGATCAAATGAGAGTCGAACCTCAACAGCCATTATCCGTTTCCCTACAACTTTATCTTTCATTGGAAATCTTGCAGTGACATAAGGCCTAATAAAGATAATGAACAAGATATATGCAAGTCAAATTATTTGGTAGAATATTTCACACTCATCAAGTATACCATAAACAGGCTACCAGGTCTTTTAACTTAAAAAAAAAAGACATTGTATCAAATATAACATAGATTATCAATCAGTTTCGAAAAAGCAATCAGCACAATAGAAATATTTGCTTAACAAAGTAATTTTTTGTGTTGGCAGAATTTAAAGAGGCACTCAGTGGAGCTTTTGTCTTCAACTAAAAGCACACCTGCATCCACACATTTGCAATACACATGGAACAGTAAGTACAACAAGTGAAAGCACTACCTATTAGTCAGTTGTCATTGAGCTCAAGGAATAGGGATGTGAATTTGTTTGGCTGTGGTAGGGAAGAAAAAGTGAATCTAGCCCCTCTGGTTACCCTCTATGGGCTTGGAAGCACTTGGTAATTCAGGACAGAGTTGTCACTGACAACCCTGTTGGACTCTGCTGCATGCCAGGAATAGATCTCCTACCACTACCTCATACAAATAGATGAATTAAGAATAAGCCCAGACAGAGGTTCAAAAAAATACCCTTGTAAAACTGGACTGCTGGAGGGGGCGAAGAGGCTGTTTGGGTTAGTATACGGAGTAATAATGTGCCTGTGAGGAATCTGTATGATTAATTCTTTTGGTGATATAGTTACCCTGCATTCTTTCTCATCCTATTATTCTAAATCCATTCCATTGCAATCAAAATCAGCTCTAAAATACACTGAATATATGTGCAAATGGACACAGCAGAGATAAGTGGTTGGAAAAAAAAACATGGAATAAGTGAATCAGTGCTGCAGTAGAGGGGAGGAGAAGTGTGGTGTGTGAGTTGGCTACTGTGTGGGGAGTGTAATCAGAGGGAGGGAGCGGTGCATCATTATTCAGAGTGAGAAGCTGGCAGAGGAACGCTGAGAGGTAAACCAGATGATGGAAGAGCCTATGATTCTCTTACTCCCCTCTTCCGCTGCCCCCACGTCCACCCCAGTTAAACCCTGAATTTGGAGTTGAGAGACGAGGCGTGCACAGCAGTAGACACAGTGCTACCCATCACTATCGCTATGGGGAACATGGTACTGCATTTGCTCTTAAATCAGAACAAGGCAGGGGGTTGAATGAGCTCACTGGCTTGTGTGCATGTGTATGTGTTACGGTGCATACTGTACAGCATGTGGATACATAGAATGTAATTTATTCATGGTTATATTCTGTTGACTATTCTAGTGGATAAAGTTTTTCTCTTGTTCATTAAAGTTGTATATCTAGATTGTTTTTTTTGTTATTGTTTTTTTTTTCCCAATTGAAAGTGATTAATGGATGCATAGATATATTGATCTAATATCAGATAATATTCCGCATGTTACTGCAGTTGGCATATCGACGTATAGGAAAGCATCAGCATTACGGTGGCTGACTTTCATCTGGAATAATCTGTTTGTGTCATATTGACTTTGCTCTGAAATTGAGAAGTTTTATTTACATTTGATTGTGTTGGTAGTATTGACTTGGTATTAGCTATTGTCCATTCCCCATAATGCTGCCTTTAATACCAGAAGGGGGTCATTTTTACTTCCTTTGCATTTTCAAGCTCATGTAACTCTTAATTTTAACCCTATGTATCTCATTTTTCATAACTTTTACTAAAATGACAATTTTTTGTCACATTGTGAATTTTGAGATGTCTAAAGATGATGAGAAAAAATACCAACAAAGGTCCAGGCTTCAGGTGACGGTAGGTTTCACCCAGCATTACCTTATTAGAGCCGGCTGTGGATAATCCGACCGGTCGGCTCAGTATAAAATCACACTCTTTTTGTAGTTTAGCTTTATTTCTTGGAAACTTTATAACCAGGTGAAATAAACATAAATATTCATGTTCTCATTGGCTGCTGCTGAGAATCAATTCCACAAGACAGCCAAAGATGGTGCTGTGTAGAGTTTTACACATAAGTAGAGCACATTCACAAACCATCCTCATGGAGAAAGCAGACCCAACCGCATATTGGTTCTTTGTCATGCTAAAATAATTTAACTTTGTTTGATATTGTAAGCCAGTAGGTAGGCTTGTTTGACATTTTCTAGATGAAATGTGAGCTGGATAATTGATTAATTATGTGTAATTTAAGTTATTCATTCACTGAGGCTTTGTCTACTTCTAATTCACAAAATTGCTGCAAATGTACAAAATACTGCCCCCATAAATGTCATTTTTATCATGTTTCTTTTACACTGTCCAGCAGGGACATTGTTAGCACATGTGTACTGATGTTTTGATGAATGCTGATATTTTACAAAGCTTATTCCAAATTCCAAATTCAAAAAAAGGAAGCCAAAGTGTGAAGTAGAAGGGATTATTTTCCTGTTACATATGAGTTTCAGTCAGTGATTTAGAGATTGTCACTCCTCCTAAAGTTATAAGAATGTTAACTCCTCATCTAACTAATGATATGTCTTCCAGCATAGAGAAAAATACTAGTGGTGTCAGAGGTCACTTGTTAACAAAACCTCAGTTTATTCATGTTAAAAAATGGTATATAGTGGTGATCATTTAAGTGAATGTTTAATTAGATATCTAATCTACTGTTCATTAAAGCCAACACTAAAAATACATCCCTGAGTTCTTAGCTGGTGGCAATACAAATAAAGAAGAGAAAACTGTTTGAGAGAAAAGTGGAGCCTGCTGCTAACAGTGGTACTTCTGGTGGCAGCCTGAGCTGCCTTGGTTCCTCAGGGGAAGCTGTTGATAGCTATAATTTCTTTCAGAAGATCATAGTCCTTTTTTAATTTCTGTTTTTGCATACTGGACTTTTTGAAAGTGAATAACACTGGCCATCTTGTTACATTGAATTGCTGAGAAACCTTAGGCCATGGCATGAATATGAATATTATCTTGACACCTACTGTTAAAAACCCAAGAACACTTCCCTGTGGCAGCGCTACTGCCTGATGGAAGCTTTGTTGGGAAATATGCCTTGTAACGGCATAAAATCTAACCATTTGAGGAACAAGACAAAGAACTGAAAGGTAGAAGAGATAGAACAAGTTGCCTCAACAAACACATTCCTGATGTTAATATGTGTTTCATGTACAGACATGTTTAAAAAGAACCATGGGAAAATTCCCAAGAGTAGTGACTCATTTCTACTTTAGGGCATTGTACATAAGAGTACGTAAGAGCCTCCAAACTCCACAGATCCCAATTTAATCCATTATCCATGGTACTCATTGGAACAAGCCCAATCCAATCTTCACCTTGCAACTCCAGGGCTCCAGAGCTAGACACTACAGGAAACCAGAGATCCTTTCCCATGGGTTTCGTCTGCACTGAGTGCAACCGAGACAGATGCTTTTAATTATGGCTGATCAGTGTGTGTCTGAGTTATCAGATGTTGATTATTTATAAAATCTAAAATACGGTAGATTAATCAACCACCTGCTTTAGCTTTAAAGACAGACAAGTAAATGCTTAATAAAAAAAATATTTTCTTTCAATGTGATCCTAATCATTGTGAAATGTCCTTGCAAAAGATCTCCGCCTGAAGATTTACTGGTTATACTAACTTAATAGTTATCTGGACACAAACCAGATAACTATCAGTGCTGCACACAGTAAACAACAGCAGATAGGACATGAACCCAGGAACTGAAATGTATCACAGCCTCAATCTGACACAGATGCTCTTCTCTCCTTCTTCCCTGTAAAGATAAAAACACCACAGCTCAAGTTTATTGCTTACTGAGGCAAAGAGCTTAGTTGGTCCATTTGGAAAGATCTTCAGATGTGGTAAACTGAGTGTCTTTATGTGTGCAAGCAAGTCTGTTTCTCTGGCATCTTTATACATGTGTGCATACAAGCACATCTAACTTTCTGTATGTGTCCAAGGGTGCTTAAAAACAGGAAATGAAGCTCGTGGGAGAGTGCTCCTGAGAAATAAGTTCAAAACACTGCTCTCTTTTAGTGTGTGCCTGTGTATAATATTTTTTTTCCAGTGTGGTGTACACAAGCTGTACAAAGTCCAAAAAAATAAAAAAAATAAAAAATATAGAGATGACACATCAGGAGACACAGCTAAGACAGGAGCTGTCAGCCCAGAGGTGCCTATCTGCTGCCTTACAAGTTTTTTCAACTCTTCCCACCAGATTAACTGTCTGGCACACTCAGCTTGTTCGAGAACAGACAAATGTCAGTTCTTAATTTTCTGCTTCTAAATTCAGACAAGACTAAAAGTGCTGTCTTTGGACCAGAAAACCTCAGGAATAAGCTCTATAGCCATGAAGTTTTTTTTGGATAGCATTTAATTTGATTTCCAATATAACCGAAACTAAACTTTGAGTCTTTTTTTTTTTGTTGTTGACCTGGATTCATTCCTTAATTCAGATATAAAGTAGTTTCTAGGACAGCCAAAATTATAAACATGTGTCAGAGTGATGCAGAAACTGTCTCATTTAATTGATGCATTAATATCAGACTGTTGCAATTCCTTATAATCAAGCCATCACAACATCTTAAAAGCTTCCAAAATGTTACAACAGATGTGATGCGAATCAGCTCCATCACATCCTAAATAACTCAGTTTCATACTTTCATACGTTTTCATCAGGGAACTTCACTCTCAAACTACAAGCTAGTTTCTGTTTCATAAAGTTCCCAAACATAGAATGAAAGCCAGATCCCTCTCTTGTGAAACCAGCTTCTATTAGGGGTTAAGAAGTCCAACATGCTTCTTAGGAAGGCTACTATTTATAAATTACTATTGTATGAATCAAATTATAAGTTTGTGGTTTGAAATTATTTGGACATAGCTGGATAGAAGTGGATTATAATTAGACTGATAAAAACTGTATTTAATTTGAAATCTGCCTACAAACTTTAATTGTTAAAAGGACAAAACCAAATTGCCTCCAGTGTTTCCAATAAATGTGTTATTGTGATTTTACTTAAGAACTATCGATTTTACTCATGTGGAACCATATGCAAAAAATAACTGCAAACAGTCTCCGTTAGGAAATATGGTAAGAATAAAATTAAGCTGATTAGAGTAAATGTGAGAATACAGAAGGAAACTATTTTAAAAATACACTTGCATTTTCCCAAAAGACATGTAGTAAAGTAAATAGATTTTAACACATCGTAATATTATCTCAGACATCAGCAGCATTCATACATAATCTTTCATCACTGTTGCGAAGAGGTTCTCCATGTGCTACATAATGCTGCTGCCTACAGTGTTACAGGAAACCGACTGCCATTGCAAACCTGCAAACTCTGTCATCCTTTATTGAAGATGACATGTACTTTTAGCACACATCGCTCCCAGGTTTTCTGCCCTGCACTGTTGGTTTTAAAGACACAACTGGGAGCACTCACTGAAAAACAGGTCGCACTACAGACACATACAGTATAAAACACACATAGGCTCTCACAGTCTTTGATTGTACAACATAAAACACACTCGGATAGGGATTACTGTACAAATGCACATACATACACTGACTGAAATGTCTCTGGGGTCCTCCTTTTCTGTACAATAATCCTTGTTAGAGATAACGGCGTGTTGTAATGACAACCATAACCATTCTGAAGCCGTTAGTCTTAGTACCTCCAACACTTAAGTCTGCTGGGTAGGCTACTTTACACACTTTAATTGCATTCACGACCATTAGTGTCTTCATTTTATTGCTGTCATCGTCACCATTTATCTGACAAATGCAGCTTCAGCAGGATTTTTACTCCTTCATGTACATGTGAAAATATATTTGAAGATTCCCAAACGGCCCACTGAGAATGGATTGAGCTTTTCTTCTCACATATAAAATGAAAATATCATTCTCAAAGACACATAAAATAGATCATGGATTTTTGTGTACTAGATCAAAAGCCATTCAATATTTTATGCTCCACATCAAGTATTTTGTTAAAAACAACACTGGAGTCACCCCAAAATGATCACATGCCATACACAGCTTAGCCCATGGTTTTCCAGACTTATTTTTTTTTTAAAGAGGTTTTTTTTTAACCCTAGAACACTAAACGTGGGTATACTTCACCCATGCTACATTGGTTTTCAATGGGTAGAGTACACAACATTAGTGTTCTAGGGTTAAAGAGGTTATGAACCAACTATGCAATTTTTAAAAAGTATGAGGCAATGTATTGTGTTTTACTTAAAGAAGAATGTTTCATACCACTTGTTAGGAAAACAGAGGCGAAGAAATGAACTGCTGTGGATGAGACCAGACATTCATACACACACTTTGTTACCTATCACCAGTCTGGTTCAAAAATGATATTTTATGCACTGATTTTCTGAATGTTCTTGTCCATGGCAACTAGTATTTCCAAGCAGAGATTGGTATTTATGAACAGCGCTACAAATTAGATTTTTACATGGTGTGTTGAGACTTGAAATGTCTGACTTCATTTTAGGTGATGTATTAGGCAGCATTCACAAAAGTGACTGGAGATGTAAAAAGCAGGAAAATGAGAGGAAGCTCATGTTGCAACCATTTCAACTTTAAGTCCAAGCTCTGAATTTTTATTCTCATGCATTAAAAAAATGCTACAATGAGAGTGACCTTTTTAACAAGGTGATCACATGTAAGTTGATCTTTGGTCTTCATAACCCCACACTCTGCACCTCATGTAAATGGCTATTTGGTCTGAGCCAAAAAAGAGATGATCATCCAAAAGCACTATTTCTTTTAAGGCTGGAGCCATGGTTGAAACCAAAAGAGCTGGTTCTAAGTGAGGCTCTGGCATCAAACCATGATTGGAACTTCTTTGGTGACAAAATCCCTTTGAGAAAACCTTTGGCATAACTTCTACTTGGTTAGGTTTCGGAAAAAAGAAAAACACCACAGTTAGAGTTAGGCCTTAAAATTTGTCGGTTAGGTGTCAAGATGGGAAGAAAAAGGTGGAGGAGGATAAAGAACCCTGAGGATGACCTAAGACTTCAGATTGTGAATACAAGTGGCCAACATGAGTTTATCCTTTGTAGGGTATCTGGGATCTTCTATAGGGTGAAAAGATCAGTCGTCCAGGAGAGGCTTAGAGTAGAACTGCTGTTCCTCTGCATCAAGTGGAGTCAACAGTGGCTTGGGCATTCCTGGATGCTCTCCTGGAGGGGTTTTCCGGGCAAGTCCCACTGAGACGAGGCCCCAGGGAAGACCCAGAACATTTCGGAGGGACTATGTCTCTAGATAGGCCTTGCAATACCCTGGGATTCCCCCAGAGTAGCTGGAAGAAGTGGCTGGGGAGAGGAAAATCTGGGCTTCTCTCCTTAGGCTACTGCACCCACCACTCGATGAGCAGTGGAAAATTGATGGATGGATGGATGGATGGATAAAGGACCCAAATGCAGGACTATGAGGCAGGTGTATGTAGGAACTAGGGTGTAAAACTGACAGACTGGAAATCCAGACAGAAGCAACAAACAGTGGTAAGAAACAATGAACTGGAAGAAAACAGAGGAAACTGGGCAGAAGATAAACTGAGTTACTAATGAGAAATGAGGAGCAGGTGTGTTAATCAGCAGCTAAGAACCAGGTCAAAGATTTTGATTAGTTCTTTATACACCACCTCAGAACACTACTCAAGGTTGCTGATATATAATAAAGTTTTATAGTGTTACCCTACAGAACACAGTTGGCTTATTGCTGCCTCAACTGGTGAGTTTGCATGTTCTGTTGTTTGACTTCTGGTACGTTAGAAGTTTATCTCTGAACCCGATTTACTGGTGGCTTTGATGGAGTGATTTAACGGTTTCTGTTACCAGAAAAATGATGCGTAACAGCAAGTTCCATCCATTTTCTGTACCAGGCAAGAGGCAGGGTAACAGCAAGTTAAAAGCAGAAAAATATTTCAGGAATAGAACTAAAAGTTAAAAATATGTTTTAAGTGGAGCTATTTTAGGTGGTTGGAATTGTTTTGGACAAACGCTAGAAGCACACTGGCGCTCCTGTGTGTCCTCCGAAGGAAGATGAGTCATTCTAAGTCTACAGTATGAATGTATGTAACTGACTAGGATAACTGTTTCTAAATAATCAATCTTTTAAAAAATATATAATAATAAATAGTTAATAAATGATAATAACATATAATAACTATTTCTAATCTAAACAAACCTTCATACATTTCTTCTTCCAGGACTTTAGTAAGGTAAGATAGTGGTGCAGAAGTAGAGTTTGGGTAATGTAGTACTAAGATCAATACCAACTGATCCTACTGTGCTGACAAGCCACTGCACATTCCTCTATGGACCCTTATGTCTGGCCCCTAGCCTGATAAATGCTGACAACTAGAAACATGAAACTACTGTGATGCCCAAGTGTGTGTGTGTATGTGTGAAAGAGAGAGAGAAAGAGAGAGAGAGAGAGAGAGAGAGAGAGAGAGAGAGATGGAAAGAGAAAGGCAGAGATGAGGAAGATAGATGTGAACAAAAGAATCTCAAGGGCTGCTCAGACATATATCTCAGATATATCTGGGGATTGCTCTGTTGGTGTACAGAGTGTGGTGGCAGTGGTTAAGTCCAGTCTGGCTGTATGTCTTGGATGTCAGAGATATACTCCCCTCCTTTGCAGCTGCAGCCCTTCAGCGGAGAAGAGATTTCTCTTAGAGACAGCATGCACACCATAATCCAGAGCACACCTCTCCCCCCCATTGCTCCTAGGCCAGTTGAATTTCCTCTGAGGCAGGTACAATGGCTTGTGTTTGTGTGTGTGATGCTGTGTGTTTGTGTATGCAGCACAAAAATGCAATTACAGAGAGATTAGAGCAGAGGATGTGCTGGCCAAAAGTGACAAATATACTCATGTTGACAGTAAAGATTAAATCAGAGAGGGGCAGGAGTGTTTGTATTTTTGCCCTATAGACCAGCAGTCTGAGTTTGTTTAGTGTGTGTTTATATTTTCTTGTGTATTTCTTTGTCTTCCTGTCTTTATACTTCTAAATTCTTTTCTCCAACATAAGTACTTTGTCCTCTTTGTTTTTTTCTCTTTTCTTTCTCATATTTCCTTTATGGCACAATTTTCCTAGAAATTTTGAACAACAAAATAATCCTTGCAAACACTAGTAATAATGGTAAAAATGCATTATTTTGTTTAAAAAAAAACAGAAAAACACAATCATTGCTCTTTGAAACCAGATATTTTCAGGTGTGCCATCACACGTGTAGTTGAAGCAATAATAATTGATTATTTTAACAGTGTGGCAGAAGGACAAGCTATAAATGCAACACTGTCATTTTAACACCTTATAAAATTGGTGTTAGTACACAGAGCGCTCATTCACCTTTCAAGCATTGGTAGCAACATTAACATTCATTTTGTGCTGTGGCTGTGGCAGTTTGACAAGCTTGATCTCAGATATCATGTTCATTAGATGTTAGTGTCAATCATTTGTTGTGGAGAAGGCGGAATACAGTGGATTTATTAAAGAATCTTTCACTGAACAGAGGGGTTGATGGGAATATCCGCCCAGAACAGGAACAGCAACACTGAACTGTAAAACTACAACAATGAGCTGAAAGATGCTTATATGCTCTGCAGGGTTGAATAAAACTGCAAAGTCTGTTGAAAATTCTCAAGCTACAAGAAAGTCTTTCCACATCACTCTGTTATTTAAACATTCAGGTGCACAACTTTTAATTTGATTTAACACGCCTGAGCTACCCAAAAGCACATGGAGTTTCATTTCAGGCACATTGTTGCTTACTGTCTGACATGCTGATCTTCATATTCCTGATAGCATATGCAACTGTTTTGGATGATTGTTGTTCAGATTTAAATGTAGATGACAGCTTTACAGCCTGCAGACTTTATACTGTCTGCAGTTTTAAATGCAGACATTATAATCTTTATGTCTCCAAGCAAAGTTATTCCCACAGAGGTTATGTTTTCAGTGGAGTACATTTGTCTGGCCGTCTGTCTGTTAGCAACATAACTGAAAAAGTAACGGACACATTTTGATAAAATTTTCAGGAAATCTCCGAAATGGTATGAGGAACAACTGATTACCATTCCAGATCACCCCCTTGGATCCAGGATTTTTTTTCAACACGAGAACCACCAAGATTGAAATACCCCCAAGAACCACCAGATGAGGTCATTTTGACACACCTAACGACAGAGCATTGAAAAAAACAAACAAAAAAAAACCAAACAAAGGTGACATTTACAAGGGCCAATTTTTTTCCACCCTTTCAATCTTTAACAGAGCGCTGGATGTCAGCTGATAATGACTTTATTGTATCACATGTGGAGAGCTCAATAATGAACGCACGGGGGGTCATTCTGACATCGATGCAGCTCTGGTAGAGGACTCATGCATTCGGTGCAGCAATGTCCAAAACATAAAAAAACACTGCAACAGGACATCTTCTAGTTGCAGCTCCAAATGAATACTGTCTCGGTATCTTGTCTTCTCTTCATTCCTCTGCTTTTTTTTTTTTTTCAATCATCTATTTGGTGGTGTAGTTAATTCTGTCTGCTAGCAACATTACTCAAAAAGTTAATGATGGATTTTGATGAAATTTTCAAGAAATGTCAGAAAAGGAAGAAAGGAACAAATGATTGCATTTTGGGGGTGATCTGGATCACCGTCTGGATCCAAGATTTTTTTAAGGATTCTTTACTTTTGGCAGATAGGGATCATTTTACCATTACAGTGTCTAACAGATAATGCTCAGAATTACAGAAAATAGATTTATTTATTTTTTTACACCTGTCTTGTCCAGCATTGTAGCAAGCAGAATGATTGTCTGGCTGCTGTTTTGTGCTGA